>ML821631.1:57683-73919 GCA_009831015.1 Picea engelmannii
GGATATTTGATGTAACTGGCCATGTCGGCCTTTTTTACATCATTTTGTAATTAAAGGTCACTTGGATTGTATAAATAAGGGATTAATCCCTTGTATTTTTTCATCATTCTTTCACTCACACAAGTGAGGCCTGAAATTCGGCCTCTTTAAGGCTTATTGGCTGGAATTAAGTGGTGCAAAACTCTTGGAGGAGGCTTGTCTTGGTTTATTTTGGCATTTTCTTGGTGGAAAGTCTTCAACTAGGGAATTTGCTAGATTATTCTTGGTGAATGTAAGTGAAATTATGCAATATTCTTTATTTTTAATGGTTATAGTATCTTTACTATGCATTTACTAATATCATGAAATTACTAGTATAAAACCCTAGGAGATTAAGCACATGTTATTGCCCTTATCTCAATAGCTATCCACCTACTAGATTTTTCTAGAAAACCTATTTATTGAAGCATGTTCTAGAGCCCTACCATTGTAGCACTCTAACATCATTTTCTTCATCAAGTGTTTATTTATCTTAAGCTTGAACTAAAGAAGAAGGAAAATCGTCAGGGCCTAGGGTTACCTACTTCCTAGTAGTTGTTTTCCTTCTAGGGTTTGGTGATTGAGGCCTTGGGTTACCAACACCTCAATCATTTTCACTCTAATATCTAGTTCATACATTATCATTTATTTCCTTCAATGTTGCTTCTACAAAAAGTGACTCCATTAGCCCTAAAGACACTGGTTTATTCCTTGTGCTTGATTGATTGATGAAAACAAACCCCAAAGTCTTTACCTCAAGCTATTTACTAACTATTCCTAATCCTAGATTAGATTAATTTACTAGCATACTTGTTGTTGTTACAAAAGTAAGCTACAACCATATATTGCAGTAGTAAAAGATCCTAAAAGAAATTATTAAAGTTGATTTTTACATTACCTTATTAGCTTCTAACAAGTGCTAGTATATTGTCATTATTACGTTATCATTTTGGGTCACTTTGAAGCTTGTTTAAAGCATAACTTGTGAAGCTATCTGTTAGCTCCTGAAATGTCCCATTCCAATCAGCCTTTAATAAGTTTTTGAGTCTTGAAATTTTCAAAGTTTCCTAAAAGAAACCTCTCCATCCAGCCTTCCCCATAAAGATAAGCAACTAAGAAAGAGGCAAGTTGGATGAAGTTTTGGAGATCATAATTCTAAGTCATTCACAGGGAAGTTCATCTACCATGGAAGATTTATAGCCCTCGGAAGAATAGAAGAGAAAAATTTGTGAAAAAAGAGGGTTTTGTTGCATTTTGGGAGAAGTGCGACCCATGGCGCGACCCTTCTGCGTAGTGTGACCCACGACATGACCCTTTTGCGCAGTGTGACCCACCATGCGGCGCTTCTGTCAAACTTTCAAATTTTTGAATTTTTTGTTGTTTTGGTCAAAATTAGACTTGGAAAGAGGATTTTTGGGTCAAGGTGTCCACATATATTTGAATATAAGATCATACCCTATCAAATCATGCAGGTGGCACTTTATTTCATCAATGGAAACATTCTAGGGATCAAATCCTAGAATGTAGGGATGTCACTAGATTTTGGAAATCTGTGTTTTCCTTTTTTAGTCATTTGTTTTGGTGATATTTTACGATGAGATGGAAATATATTTTTGGAAAGTGAGAGATGGTTTTTACAATAACGAGCTCCTCTTCGAAAACCTCTCTCAGTTTTCCAATAGATTTTAGGATTTGGGAGATATGGGTGAATATTTGAGAGGGATATTTCCATAAATTGTATACTCTGTTTTTTCTAGCCACCTCACAAATTCGGATTTGAGTTGGATATATTCAACAAACTAAAGATAGGTGAAGAGGTCATGACATCCATATATTTTGGATCTATATGAGCATGTAATATCTATATAAAGAGGACCAAAGTGAGGAGCTAAAAGGGGGTTTGGATTGGGAGGACTTGGAGAGACTCCTTTGTAAAAGACTTTTGAATGCATATTATGGCGACTCTGTAATCAAAGACTCCACTGGGGAGGATCCGGTTGACAGAAAAATGAAAAGGCATAAGGGAAAATCTAGATGATCATAAACCTTTACCTCAAACTATTCATAAATATGATCTTTTCATTCAAATCCCTCCTGAATCTTATCACTCTTGTAGCCTTGAGGATATTGAAATCGATGCAAAAATTTCTCAGATCTCTTTATCTTCACTGACTATTGAGCCTTCCAATCACCTTGTTAGTCCTCATTCTCATATCACTACTTTTAAAACTAGAATCATAATGAAGATGTTCAATCCTTTAAGGCTTCCATATCTCCTTTATCCTTATCCTCTTGATTTCCTTGAGTTTCTTCCCCAGTGTTTTGGAGAGAATCATGTCACAGCTGAGAGGCATTTGGGGGGCTTTGAAAATTTTGTTGATCAATTAGAGATTATTCATGATGATTTTATTATGAGGTTTTTCTCAAAAAATTTGTTCAGAGATGCTGCAATATGGTTTAAGAGTTTGACAGTTGATTCCATTGGCTCTTGGATCGAGTTGTCTAATGATTTTTAAAAGAATTGGGGTGAGAACAAATCTTTTGATTTCTACCTCATTGATTTGTATTCCTTGAGGAGAGAGGAGGAAGAAGATTTGTCTATCTTCAATAGAAGATTTTATAACATTTATCATAGCATTGCCTTGGAGATTCGGCCTACTGAGATCACTTCCATGGTATACTATGTTATGGCGCAACATTCATAGCTTCTCTTTCTCAGCTAGAAAGGAGGTATTCATCCTTAGCATGCTTATTTGAAGATGCCCAAGAAACTGAGCAGAACATATGTGCTTCTAGGAAGGTCAGAGATCCAGCTTACTTTGAAAATATGCATGCACATGAGCATGGGAACTGTCAATATGTTACATATTTTGAGCAAGAAGGAAATGAGTATGAAGCAGATCTAGAACAACAGTGAGAGTGTGAGTATATGTCATATTGGGAATCAGATTCTCCAGTGTTTGCAGATGTTTCTATGGACAGGTATGCATGGAAATCTGATAATCAATTTTCAAACCTTTTTTATCATGAGGTAACTGATGATTGCATAGGTAACTACATGTTTCTAGTTGATAATGATCAATATGATTTAAACCTTGTTTTATCAACATCTTGTGATCATGATTTTGAAGAGAGAGTTGTTGCTACTGATGATCAAGGTCTGATCACAAGAGGACTAGAGGGTTATCAGTTTTCAGGCGAAGAGGCAGTCATGGACGAGCAATTGTTTTCTATGGATCAATATGTTTCTGATCTTGGATTCAAGGCTTCATTTGCAGCCTTGATGGAGTCATATATTTCATATCATTTGATAATTTCATATTTCCTTTCACCGACTTTCACGGGTGAGTATGGTTTTCTGTAAATTTTTCTATCATGGCTTATATGTTTCAGTTATTATCTATTTATAAGTGATATGGACAAGATAATTTCAGTTTTTAAGATACTTGAATGGTTTTTATGGAAGTTTTCCTTTACTTGACCAAGTTACAGAACTGGTTATAAATAGGGTAGCATAGGAAATAAAGCTCACTTCTCGAGCATTTTTTTTCCTTCAAGTTTTTCAGTAGTTTATCAGTTAATTGCTTGAATAAATGGCCATTTTTGAAAGTTTTCAGAGAGAGGTTGAACAGTTGACTCCATAACCCATTGGAATAGGCACTACAAAGTCCAATATGTATATTTTTTAAGAGTAGTTTGATCCAAATAATTAGAGCAGGTTGCAGGGTTTTCAGATTGAATGGACAAGCACAGGGTCTACCAGGTTCTTGGAAACCTCACAGGGAAGTTTCCATCCCAGTTGGAGCCAGATGTTAGCTCCTGAAATGTCCCATTCCAATCAGCCTTTAATAAGTTTTTGAGCCTTGAAATTGTCAAAGTTTCCAAAAAGAAACCTCTTCATCCAGCCTTCCCCATAAAGATAAGGGATTGAGAAAGAGGCAAGTTGGATGAAGCTTTGGAGATCATAATTCTAAGTCATTCACAGGGAATTTCATCTATCATGGAAAATTTATAGCCCTCGGAAGAACACAAGAGAAACATTTTTGAAAAAAGAGGTTTTTGTTTCATTTTGGGAGCAGTACGACCCACGGCGTGACCCTTCTGCGTAGTGCGACGCTTCTATCAAACTTTCAATTTTTTGAATTTTTATTGTTTTGGTCAAAATTCGACTTGGAAAGAGGTTTTTTTGGTCAAGGTGGCCACATATATTTGAAGATAAGATAATCCCCTATCAAATCATGCAGGTGGCACTTCATTTCATTTCATGTAGGGATATGACTAGATTTTGGAAATCTGTGTTTTCCTGTTTTAGTCATATTTTTTGGAGATAGATTCTGATGAGATGGAAATTTATTTTTGGAAAGTGAGAGAGTTTTTTCAAAAGAGTGAACTCCTATTCAAAAAACTCTATCATTTTTCGAACAACTATTAGGATTTGGGAGATATGGGTGAATATTTGAGAGGGATATTTCCATAAATTGTATACTATGTTTTTGCTTCATCCAACTTGAAATTTGACAGTTTGTTTTTTCCAGCCACCTCACAAATTCGAATTTGAGTTGGATATCTTCAACAAACTAAAGATAGGTGAAGAGGTTATGAGATCCATCTATTTTGGATCTATATGAGCATGTAATATCTATATAAATAGGACCGAAGGGAGGATCTAAAAGGGGGTTTGGATTGGGAGGACTTGGAGAGACTCCTTTGTAAAATAGTTTTGAATGCATATTGGAATATAAGATTCTTTTGTTGTAGATGTTCAAACCTTCATATTATTTATTTTTTGTACCTGTGGGTGATATTATATTCATGTTTTCCATTTTTATCTAATGACTAATGGCTGTCATCTTATCTTGGAATTGATAAACTAGAATTGCAATTACTCTTACCTGTTATAGTTGGCCATTCATGTATGTTTCTGCTAGTATAATAAGTGTTCTTCATCATTTACATATTTATATAAACCTTCTAAACAAGTATAGTTGAAATCCTTATTTGTTTGAGTGTATTCATATGTGTCTGGAGTGAGTAAGTAAGTTATCCATTTATGATCCAATTTTATACCCTTATTTACACATTTGATTAAGTTACCAGGCTCTCTTGAGCTGAAACCTAAAGAGACTCATGGAGTGATAACACTATCATCATATATTTATTGTCGTTATAATTTTTTGTTTGCTTCATCTTATATCAATTTATTGTTTTCATTGAAAATCCCAAGGTTTTACAAAGCACTAACATCAATTGTTACTTTCAAAAATAGTGTTTCTTGTTGTCTTGTTATGGGCAGGTACACTTAAGCATATATTTTCTTCACATTGTTAAAACCTTTGGGACTTTCTGATTGGTGTGAATTGTGAGAGGAGACAACTTTTCTTGATACTTTTATATTTTCCTTCTCAAATTCCCAGGTCACCAAGGACGTCTCCCCTGGGCTTTCATCCCTAAAGAGAAAGAGGTGTCTTATTTAGGTGAAAATGATAGGAAAACCTTATGTTACACCAATTTATCATCCACTTGCCATTCCCTTTTGGACAAGAACAAATTGTGTGATAACATTTTGGCATCGGTGTTGGGGAACACTGAGTCAATTCTCCTCAAAGACGACACTTTTCGGTAAGCCTTTCCTCAAAAGCCTTTTACTTTACAAATCTTACCTGATGACTCCACTGAGGGTGATCCCCTCATCCCTTTGATAGTTTCAAGAAAATTATCTGGCGACTCCACTAACCTTTTCCAAGCTGCCACCTTACTATCAATTATGTGATATTTCCAAGTTATGGGATCATGGCTCCCTGGGAACAAGTGTATATGACTATTGATTTCAAAAATTTTCAAGGATACCCTAATTTTTTGATACAAACTGGTCAAGCAACTCTCCAAGATTTGGAGGCCTCCTAATTACTCACATTGTAGAATTATGGAAGTATATAAGTGAGATAGAATTGGAAGGGGAGGATGTTCTGGTAAAATTATTCATACTTTCTCTGCCATCCTTTTTGCAATATTGGTTTAATAGTTCTTGCGAAGATAGGGGTACTTCATATTTCGTAGACCTCATCTATAGGTTTATTGAGTTTGTGAAACAAAAATCCCTGACATATGAAGATGCCCTTAAGAATCTCGCAGTAGCCCTAGAGGATGAAGGATTCACCACTGATATTGTGGGAGATCTCAGGGATGTGTACCTTACTCAATACCAAGAACCCTCTGATATAGAAGGAGAAATTTATGAAGAAATTTGTCAACCCCTTGAAGAGGAGAAAGATTTTTCCCATGATTCGATAGAATGCAGTAAATATTTAACTAGAGAAGTGAATTATGAGGATGAAGCACTGGTAACCACTCCTCTCTCCATGATGCTCTCCAAGAAGGTGAAGAAGTAAAGGAACCCTTGGAAGAGTTAGATCCTTCATTTTTCGATGAAGACGAAGAAATGAGTCTTATTGAAGTACTGGACCCTCTTCCATTTGATGAAGTCATCCAATCCAATGATGTTCCTACACAACAAGAAGTGAACATGGTAAGTTACCTCCCTTTCCAAGATTTTGATGATGCTTTGTTTTATGATTTGGAAAGAGAAGAGGCACTAGAGGATCCATTGGATGCATTAAATCCTTCATGTTATGATAAAGGTAGTGACATTTTTTATAATATTGATGAGTTCATACATGTTGGAAGGCATAATTGGGATGTGATTGGTTCTAATGAGGATCCCATTTACGACATTGAGGGTCATTTAAAAAAGTTTCATTTACAACTATCATATGAGGTTACTAATTTTGACAATTGGAAACAAGGAGATCATATGATTACAAACCTTTTTTAGACACCCAAGGATGACCCGGTGCTATATTCTCCTAGTGATTTTTGGTCATACCTTGAGGATTTTGATGATTATTCCTCTAATCAATTGGATTTATTCCATGAAGAATATTATCAACCACTTTTGTGCTCGGATATTGATAGAGGTAAGGACATTGTCTTCACGAAGACGGATCCTTGTGATAATGTTTTCCAGCCCCCTTCGACTATTTTATCTTGGTATGTCATTAAAGGTGTGGTTGGGAAGTATGTCCTTTGTCTTAAGTTTCTTCTGAAGCAAACCCTATAATTCAAGGGTAGGTTGAATACCTCAAGAAGAAGTCTGTCATCTCAGTATTTCAACCTTCCCTTAAGAATTTGTCAGTCATATTCTAGGTCCTTGCTAGTCCCTTCCCAGACCTAAGATTGTGAAGATGTCAAAGGTAACCAACCTTCAGACTCTTTGAGTCAGTCTATTGAACCTTTGATGTTTCATGATCCCTTTTTGAAATGGATTGAGCACTTTCCTAAAGGTGTGAGTTGGCATGATTTTTTCCCTCCCTCCCTCCTCCATGAGCTAGACTTTAGGATTTCCAATGATACAATACATTCTCTAACTCATGTTATTTTTGTGCTTGACTTATCATTGTTTTGTTTTATGATGAAGCACATACACAGGTATTATGAGGCATTGCTAGGATGGTTTCACTGGCTATTTGACTACACCTAGTATTCAACCAACAGGTAAGTAGAGATAAGTAGGTAGGAATTTTGCATTCATTCTATATACCATCTGCATTCCATGCTAGAGTAGTTGTATTTCCATTTTTGTATATGATTGCTTACTTGTATTTCATTGTATCATATATGAGCTAGGGGTGATATCACCGCCCCAAATGATTACTAATCAATCTTGTTGAGATATAGCAGGCCACGGGTCATACCAGAGATGTTGAGGTTATCATGCACTCTACGATGAGCACATGTCACCGAGTTGGAGCCAGATTTTATCCCCTAGCCTGGGGATAACTAAGGAGATTATGTCTTGAGTCCCATAGGTCCTAGACATGGAGTACCGAGAGCCATATTGACTTGAGCCTGGCCCTGGATGGCCCATCCTTCTTTTTCAACGCCTCCATTCTGTCAGCAACAACAACATCCATCCCATCGGTCTGGTTCTGAAGTAGCAGTGGGTCTTGCTCCATGAGGTAATGAGTTTGGGTATCATGGTATGTGTCACTTTGATTCTAAAAACATTTGAATATGTGCTTTTAATTATCTCTTGCTTCATGATGTGTGCTTGGACGTTATGCATTTTGACTTTCCCACACCTGGGGGGGATGACAGAATTCCCTAGCAAGTTGGTTCCCCTAGGAGTGACTTACCACTGGATGGTTTTATGAAAGTTCATCATCCTTTCCTACCATACTTATCACTTTTCATCATCTTTCCTCTCATCTATCCCCTACATTGGTTCGTGAACTAGGTTTGCCAAGCTAGTAAGGGTTGTACCTTGCCTTGTGGGAAGAGGGGGCTAAAGGCCCAGAGGGTAAAAGTAGTTGGAAAAAGTTAAAATCCAAAGATCAAAACCTTGGGATGCTTCGCCCAAGGATCCCCGAGAAAAGATAAAACTCAATACCTAGTTGGTGGATAATGGGTCTCATCATGAGTTAGCATATTAGGCCCATGGGCATGTAGTGATATGAAACTATTATTCATCTGGTCACCATGCTAGGGCAGTGGCTCTTACTGCCATATCCAAGAGAAAGGGGGTCTCATCATGAGCCAACCTTCTCATCTCTGTAAAATGCTTGTGGGTAGCGTTGTCACCACTGGTCACCACGTCAGGGCAGTGTCCCCTAGATATTCTCTTGAAAGAAAAATCAATAAGACAAAAAGTAAAAAGGAATTGAATGGGATAGGAAAAAATTGCCTCCATGACAAGGTGCAGCTCACCCTCTTTAGAGGCACCCACAGGTAAGACCTACATTTCCCTGTCATCACTGCACCCCTTATCCAAACATCCCCCACACCATCTCATGCACTTACATGACCTAGATTGGTATTCACCTAGAAACACCCCACACCTATGGAGAATTATCCCAATAGGACATCATGAAACCCTCACCAAACCTGGATTGTAGAATAGCATAACGTCTTTGAGAACTTGTCTGGGAAAAAGGGGGTTTTATACACATGTTTGGGTAACTTGATTATTAGATGTGATTGGCATTGCTATGATCCCTGTGACTTATGAGCCCATGGAGGGGGTACTTTTTGTTACTGCAAGACCATGCACGATGGACAGGTACATATGGAAAGATGATTAGATCAAACCTCCATAGGGATAAAATTCCACCAGACTGATGCTAAGACCCAAGCAAGGGGAAGACATATACCAGAGTATTGCACTGGAGAAAGAGGAGTACGTTCCACCAGAGACAACTTGGCAGGCCTAGACCTAGGGGGTTCTTTCCTTTCCCCTGAACGTTGGCCTTGGAAGTCCCATGGCGTCACCTTTGTGACCCTTGACATCACCCAACGTCAGATGGACATGATGGAGGCTGTTGTGTGCCAAGTGGCACGTGTGCCATGATCCTGAGGCCTTGGAAGGCCTAATGTTTTTCTCCTGGAGGCCAACGTATCACTTAGGACGCCCAACGTCACCCTAGAAGGACATGATGCCACCTCTTTTGCACTTTTTTAGGGTTTAATTTGTCAATTTTATGTAAAAAATTGGATAGTTGATGTAAGTGGCCATGTCGACCTTTTTAACCTAATTTTGTAATTAAAGATCATTTGGATTGTATAAATAAGGGATTAATCCCTTGTATTTTTTCATCATTCTTCCACTCACACAAGTGAGGTATGAAATTTGACCTCTTTAAGGCTTATTCGCTGAAATTAAGTGGTGCACAACTCTTGGAGGAGGCTTGTCTTGATTTATTTTGGTATTTTCTTGGTGGAAAGTCTTCAAATAGGGCATTTGCTAGATTATTCTTGGTGAATGTAAGTGAAATTCTGCAATTCATCTTTCTTTTGAATGGTTATAGTATCTTTTCTCTGCATTTACTAAGATCATGAAATTGTTAGCATAAAACCCTAGGAGATTAAGCACATGTTATTGTCCTTATCTTAATAGCTATCCACCTACTAGATTTTTCTAGAAAACCTATTTATTGAAGCATGTGATAGAGCCCTACCATTGTAGCACTCTAACATCATTTGCTTCATCAAGCCTTTATTTAACTTAATCTTGAAATAAAGAAGAAGGAAAATTGTTAGGGCCTAGGGTTACCTACTTCCTAGTAGTCATTTTCCTTCTAGGGTTTGGTGATTGAGGCCTTGGTTTAACAACACCTCAATCATTTTCCCTCTTGTCTCTAGTTCACACATTATCATTTATTTCCTTCAATGTTGCTACTACAAAAAGTGACTCCATTAGCCCTAAAGACACTGGTTTATTCCTTGTGCTTGATTGATTGATGAAAACAAACCCCAAAATCTTTACCTCAAGCCATTTACTAACTATTCCTAACAATATATTAGACTAATTTACTAACATAATTGTTGTTGTTACAAAAGTAAGCTACATCCATATATTGCAGCAGTAAAATCTCCTAAAAGAAATTATTAAAGTTGATTTTTACATTGCCTTATTAGCTTCTGACAAGTGCTAGTATATTGCCATTATTAGGTTATCATTTTGGGTCACTTTGAATCTTGTTTAAGACATAACTTGTGAAGCTATCATCATATATTTATTGTTTTTATAAATTTTTGTTTGCTTCATCTTATATCAACTTATTGCTTTCATTGAAAAGTACAAGGTTTTATGAAGCACTAACATCAATTGTTACTTGCAAGAATAGTGCTTTATTGTTGTCTTGTTCTCGGCAGGTACACTTAAGCATATCTTTTCTTCACATTGTTAAAACCTTTGGGACTTTCTGATCGTTGTGACTTGTCAAAGGGGAAAACTTTTCTTGATACCTTTATCTTTGCCTTCTGAAACCCCCAGGTCACCAGGGACGTCTCTCTTGGGATTTCATCCCTAAATAGAAAGAGGTGTCTTATTTAGGTGGAAGTGATAGGAAAACCTCTTGTTACGCCAATTTATCATCCACTTACCTTTCCCTTTTGGACAAGTACAAATTGTGTGATAACAATACCTTGAACCATACCTTTACCATGTAGTAGTCGAAGACCCTTCTCTTTGATATGCCACAGTGTTTTATGCCACACCATAACCTTTTCTCCAAAGATTGTAGGAGTTATTACTTATTCAACTTCAATATTAGTAACAATGGAAATATTGCACCCATCACTACTAGTGCTTCCTTAGAGCTTATACAGATTTCCAAACCAAACTCCCTTCAACAACACCATTTCTCCTCGAACCATCCTGCAAGGTTCCTTTTCAAATATTGTTTTTACCCCTGCATCGTCCATTTTTATTACAAAAATAAAACTTCTAGCCAATCCCGGGATGTGTAGAACACTAGGTAGTTTTTTAATCCTTCCAACTATGAGCCTCAACTTGAATTTTCCTTGTCCTATTATTCTAGTTGTCGATTCATCACCTAGGAAAACATTACCTCCATCATACATTTCATATTAATAGAACCACTCCCTGTGGGGATTCGTATGAAATGATGCACCTGAGTCAACCAATCATGCCTCATGATCTGCATGTGTGCTTGAAGAATCCAAGTACACATCCCCTCCTTCCTTGGAGGGATTTTCTTATGTAGAAGTAACTTCTTCATATCCCTTCTTTTTCTCAATTTTGGATCTACACTGCTTCTTGTAGTGCCCTTATTTTCCACATCTCTAGCATACCTTTACAAACTTTCTAGAAGATTTAGATATACCCTTAGACTTAGATCTCCCACTTGAGGAATGTTGGCCCTTGACCAATTTTTGGGAGATACTTGGTCATGTTTGACCATTTTTGGGACTTTGACAACCTGTCGAAGATGGAGCGCCAGACGAAGCGGAGATTGCAGAATCTCAGCCCACTTTTGGGTCCTTTTTGGGTTTTTGGGATAATGTAACAGGAATGGGATGTTGGCCCATGGGATTTGCCCATGTTTAGGCCTATTTTGTATGTATAAATAAGTAAGTTAGGTGATGTAAGTAGTAGAGTACATTTATGTGATGATAAATATTGCTATGTGCAAGTGATCTATGTGATTGAGTAGGCTCTGTGCATATTGTTGAACTTGCAGTGTTAAGTGCAAGTGTTTGTAAGAGACTGGGTGCTCAGATACTCAGGGAAGGAGGATCTAGCGAGGTGCATAGACATCCTGTCCTATGCAGAGTAGGGTTTTGGTGGCTTTGTGCTTGTAACCTATTTGATTGAAGACAATAAAGAAGAAGAGTTGGTGGGCGTAGCCCCAGGGTGGGGGTGAACCACGTAAATACTGTGTGTTATGCTTTGTTCTTTCACTTGATGTGTTTATCCCTTATTTTGCTAAGTGCTTGGACATGTTTAGATAGATCTGCTTATGCTTTGTTCTTATTAGACATGTATGAATGTGCTTAGTGTTGATCTACCAGATCTGATCTGTTTTACTATGGCTAAATGTTGAAATGCCTTAGGCCTAAGTGAATGTTGTGATGCTTTGTGATATCTACGAAGTAGAGTAATGGTTGAATATTGATAATCTATCAGTGCTAAGTGATCTGTAAACGATATAATCACATATCTGTGTCCCAGCTAAGGTTGTAGACACTTCAGTCCTGCAACCACCACTGCCTCTACCTCGGATCAGACTTCATCTGCTTCGCAGGTGTTGCTGAAAGGGTTGGTAGTTAGGTATTTGTTGGTGTGTTCTTAATCGTTGAACCCTGGGTCTGCCCCTGTGCCAACAAATGGTTCCGTTGTCGGGACCTGAAACTGTGATTGTTGGAAACTAAGAAAGAAGAGGCTTCTGCAAAAGAAAGCTTTATGCGTAGATCTGTGCCCTAGTGCACAATACCCTACTCGGTTGATAAGCTATGTGCTAAGAAAAGAAGTTCGATCTGAAGAAAGAAGATCAGATCTAAAAGGAAGAAGAAAGATCTGGAAGCTTTGTGCCCAGAAGAAGGTCAGAAGGTCATATCTAAAGAAAAGAAGCCCAATCCGAAGAAAAGAGGTAAGATTTGTAAGCTTTGTGCTCTGATAAAGGTAAGAATAGTTAAAGAAGTCTAGATCTGAAATCTTTGTGCTCTGTAAAAGTAAGATAAGCGAATTTTTTTGTTTCTAGAATATGAATTTAGGTATGTTTGATAGATTATGGCCTAGCTTGAAAACTATGGCACTAATAGAAGAAAGAAGATTTGATATAAGTAGATCTAATAAGAATAATGAATGATTTGTTATAACTATGCATAGAAAGAATGTTTGGACTAACAAATGGATGCAGGATCCTGGAAATAATTTGTTGCAGGTTAACTCATATGATCCTAGTGCATAGTAGAAAGGGAGTTGGGGATCATTTAAAAGAAAGAGATGATTGACCCTTTTGTTACAGTTGCAGAAGACCAGGACATCTTGCTAAGGAATGCCCTAGAAGAAGACCTAGTTGTCTTTGTTGTAAGGCTATGGACCATGAAGTGTTGGATTGCCCTAGAATGATCGTTAATCTTGAAGGAATGAATCTGAATCAAGAAAACCCTAAGGCAGATCCAAAAAAGGAAGAACCCCAGCAAGAATCAGAGAAAGAATGGATACAAATAAAATAAACCCTGAATGACCACCGACATGTCGTCTTATCAGAGATCTTCAAAGAGAAAGAATGCATTGAAGCAAGAATAGGGGACTTTGACATTGATTGTGTTCTTGATGAAGAGATACAAGTGAATATTATGCCAGAAAGAACCTGGGAAGCTATAGGAAGGCCTTCTATGATCCCTTCCCTAGGAGGAATAAGTTTATTCAAAGGAAATCTAGTAAACCTATGTGGAAGGCTCGCCCGGATACCTATGAATGTCAATGGAACTTCGACAAAGGAAGATTTTTATATTATCAAATGTATTGAAGACAATGCCCCGTTTACCATGTTACTAGGGAAACCTTGGATTGAAAGAGAACAATCTAGACGAAAAGAAGAAGAAGAAGCCTTGGAACAGAAGAAACAAGAGTTAAAATATTTCATGACCAGAAGGATCGCTCAATTGATTAAAGAAAAGGAGAACGTATCAAATCTATTTGACCCTAGAGACTCTAATGTCGAAGCTGCAAGACCACTAGAATACCCTCATAAGACTAAATTACTTACTCCAAAGGAAGAAGAGATGTTAACCCTAAAATATTCTCAACAACATGTAGTAACTATATCTAAATAAGATAAGAATCAGAATGGAAAGAAGAATACCGAAACGAAGCTCACTAGAAACAAGGCTAGGAAGCTAAGTAATAAGAGGGCTAAGATTGAAAAATTATAAAAGGTTCCAGAGGGAGCCTAGCAGAAGGAAAATTTGCAGAAATTGAGCTTCATCGAGATATCAGAACAACGACATAGGTCACTTTTCCGTAGCGAAGAAATATAGTCGTTGGGGACGATATATTTGTTCGACTGATGCTCCGAATGGATGGAAAAACATTTATTGCTCGCCACCTGACCATTGGACCATGCCATAACAAATAGAACAAGAATTAATGAAGCCTCATACCCGTTGCAAGCAATCTATTGTTGAGTTTCCTATTTATCTCGTCGCACCATGCACGAAGAACACTTTTTCCAATCGAGAATTTGAGCTCGCAACCTTGGTTAAGATTGTCCAGTGCTCATTATGCCCTTACTTTCCATATTATTATCGGGCCCACATTACTTCGTGAACCTGATATTATTAACCCTGAGCGTGTATGTCTGAGGAGCTTAGCACACTTGAAGAATATGCAAAGGAAGTACTCGTTGATCTTAGGACCGAGAAAGTCATGTCGGAAAGAAGGATGTCTGCAGGTGTGCAAGCATCATCGACAGAAGGAGTCCAAGATTCTCCATCGATTTCTCGCGGAGCAGGAACTTCCAGAATCATGACAGAGACAAGAACGAAGCATAGAGATGATCTCACGAATTCTAAGTTGATTCCAAGCATCTTACCTGTGTATATACCTCCTCTGAGCGGCGCAATGAATAAAGATAGTGTGCCTAGAGATTTTGAATATGCCTTGGTCACTGCGTACCTCCTGAAAGGGATATGCGCAATTCGCATAGACCAGGATAAGATAGCAGCACTGAGGTTTAGCAACTTCAACCTTGGCGACCGTAAAGCTTACAGTATGCTCTCCCCACATAAGTATCTGACCAGGACAAAAGGAAAGAATTCAAAGATTATCCCCCAACCTTGGACCCATAACCTCACGCAGTCTACCTTTCTTAATGTTATGAATATCCCGCACTTCGGATGACATCAAGAAGTGAACGCATGTGTTAAGTTTTTTTTTTCCTATTACCATGGAGGATACTTATGGTTGAACCGACGTATCACAGTGGATCCGACCTTGATCCATCGGATCACCAGACTGAGCATGCAAGGCCCTGACCCACATGATTTTTACCCTGCAAAGACCATAGACCGAGCCTTAGCATAGAAGATAAAAGAGACTTATGGTGATGTTGAGAAGGGAATGCGCGGTTACAAGGTAGCCTCTATACAGAACGACGTAGTACACCTTGCCTACCAGTTGATTGCAGGAAAGTTAGTTCTCAAGAACCGACAAACCCAAGTCACTGGATTTGTAGTACACCTCGCAGGAAAGTGCGTGGAGGGACTACAGATGAATTGGGTGCAATACTTGGTAAACCAACTGGAGCTCGACTGTAGAGAAGCCCAGGACCAAGGATATGAGTTCCATTTCAATTGGCTCCTAATCCTGATTGTTTTCATTGCATGGGAGATGCTAGAAGGTGCGACCTTCCCAGACATTGAGCCATTTTAACCATTGGCCACTAATTTCAGTACCTTGTGGTATTCGAATGATATGAATAAACAATGGCAGTCAAATTTCATTTTTCATTCATATCATAATCAGTTCAAAGTATCTATTTAGTCTACACCGTGCATCACTCTGAACACCTTTTACAGGTTTCGGCCCCTGATGAAGTTCAGCAGAGATAGACACTCTCTCTACATCACAATGTGCACTGACGAGCACAAGTAGCAGTTACAGTCCTATTATAAATTAACAGAAGAAGATCTGGAAGATATCACAAAGGAATGGTCGGTGGACCTCCTTCTTCCAGCTGACCCTGCGGAGATATCTGATGTAGATAGTCCATAAATTATGCAGGATATACCCGGACCTAGCATGTGATAGAAGATCAGTGAAGTGAAAGACTTAAGCAATGCCTCAGTGAAGACTGCTTCCATCATGCCAGACCAAGAGTGTGATGGTGAAGAGTTAGAAGAAGTCGAACAGAA
>ML821631.1:81278-98477 GCA_009831015.1 Picea engelmannii
TTGGAAATCAATAGTATATGGATAAAAATATCCTACCACTCCTCCAACAGATAATGATGGAAAGAAACTCAGTCAAAACAATTCAAGAGACAAAAATGTTATCTTGAATGGTCTGGTTGATTCAATATATTTCAAAGTTATGCATTACAATTCTGCAAAGGAAATTTGGGACAAACTTCAGAATGTTTATGAAGGAGATTCCAAATTCAAGGCAACAAAGCTTCAAAATTACAGAGGTCAATTTGAACAACTGAAGATGAAGGAAGATGAAAATATTGCAGCTTCCTTTTTACTACTTGATGAAACGGTGGACACAATTAAAGGATTGGGAGAAGAAGTCGACAAATCTATAATTTTTCAAAAAGTACCGAGATCTCTTCCAATGAGATTTGATCCTAAGATTTCAGCACTAGAAGAAAGAGTAGATCCGAGTACGATAAGCATGGATGAGCTGAATGGAATATTCACCTCTTATGAAATGAGAATAGAAAAGGAGAACCCAGTTACAAAGGAAAGAACATTCAAAGTATCCAAGAAGACAAAGAAAAAAGTTAAGAAAAATCTAAATTTAGAATGTAGTTGCAGTGATGATTCAGAGGAAGATGAAGAAATGGAAAACTTCGTAAGAAAGTTGCAAAAAGGAACAAGTAAATACAAAGGTAAGCTTCCGTTAAAATGTTTTAATTGTGGTAAAGTTGGTCATTTTTCAAATAAGTTTCCTCATGCCAGGAAGTCAGATAGTGATGAAGAGGAAGTTCCTAAGAAAGAAAAGAAATATCAAATGGGAAACATGAAAGACAAAAGGAAAGTCTTCAAGAGAAGACATTTCCTCGTCTAATGAGGATGATGAAATCGATAGTGATTTAGAAAAGGTACTATTTATGGCTAGGGAAAATCAAACAAGAAAATATGTTGGTTCCGAAGAAGAAGACAAAGTCTATCTTAGAGAAGAATTAATTAGTGCCTTTGAAGAACTAAGGAAAGATAGAAATAAAAACAAGTCACTCACGAAATAACTAAAAGTAAAAGGAACCCAAAATCACAACACAAAGGAAGTCAAGTAGATAATTACGAAGTTGAAAGTCCATGTAGAAGAGGGCAAAAGGATTGAATAAATACTCATAAGTCAACTAGCAGAGAAGGAAAAGATGATTGAAAGGTTGGAAGCATAAGTAGTTACTATAAGAAAATATCTTCAGAAGAAGGACATGCAACAAGATAACACCAAGACATTGGATAATATCATCAACAATCAAAGGCCATACTATGATAGGTTCGGACTAGGATACAGCCAAATGGAGACTGAAAAAGGTTCAATCTCCATGGTGAAAGCAACATAACAAAAGAGTTATGCATAATTTCTCAAAGGAAGGAATCATGGTAAAAAAATATCAGAAATACCTTCTACTTTCATGGAACAAAGAAACATGAATCATGATTAGACAAGACAAGAACCCAGAAGGACTACACCACAAATAATATCATTCACTCCCAGGTATGTAAATTTATTTTATGGTCATTGTTTTTATTGTACTAACTTTGGACATAAGGTTGCATATTGAAGGACTTATGAAAGAAATGATAATGAAAGAAATGATTTTGTAGGCCCACAAAATATGAATGCTACAAATGCCAAAACTATGGACACATACCTCGAAATTGTAGAAGCCTGATAAAACCTCCCATGAAATAAAATATTTATGACAGACAGAAGAAGGATAGGAGAACAAGTGAAAAACAAGAGGAGCAGGTAAATCAAGAACAGGTCCAAGGAATCATACTTTCAGTATTTGCAACAACACAAGATCATGATGAATTTACAGGCAAAGAGGAAAGTGTTGGAATTCAAGTAGAGGATGAAGAAGATGTCAAAACTTAGTGTTGGGTATGTGTTATATTCTTTGAACGACTAGCGTCAGTGTCTGCTACGTTGCACCGAGCGCACAAGGGGGTTTAAGGGGGGGGTGGTGTTAGGCACCCTGCACGGGGGATCGAGGGAAACGCCCCTGAGAAATTTTTTTCCTCGGGAAATGTGTCACTTTTTTGCCTCGTTTTCCATGTCACCTCGATTTTCATGTCCATTTTTGGGCGATTTTTCGGCACATGGTTTTTTGTCGATGGTTTTCTATTTCTGGTTAAGGAATTAGGGTTGTTGACTAATCTAGGTCATTGTGTTAGGGTTTTGGATGTTGTTGGATCCTATATGTATATTGTATTATAAACAATGTATGATGTGAATGAATATATAATATGTTGGTTTTATCGGTTTGGGTTTCAAGGGGAAAAAACTTTGTGTAATGTGTGTATTTTCCATTGTATATTTTATGTTCTTTTTTTGAAAATCTATTTGTAGTAAATAATTGTACAAGGTTAAAACCTACATTTGGCATCAGAGAAATCATTGGTTTTTGGGGGATTCCTTTGTGGTCAAGGGTTTGGCTTGATACTGTGATCAACATTGTTATAGTGGAAGATCTGCGGTATTGATTCTTCGGTGAAGAGAAATGGAGAGTCGTTCAAAAATGGAGATCGAGAAGTTTAATGGGAAAATTTTTGAGTAGTGGAAGATCAATATGGAAGATCTGTTGGTGGACAAAGATCATGGTGGATCCATGTACTGCACCTACATGAACTTCAACAGATGACTGGAAATAGTCCGATCGGAAGGTGAAGAGCACAATCCGACTGTGTCTCTCATATTCAGTGTTACTGAATGTGTCAGAGGAAGATACAACCAAGGATTTATGGGAAAAGTTGGGAAAGTTGTATCAGTCTAAGTACTTAGTAAATAAAATATTCATGAGAAAGAAGTTGTATAACCCGAGGATGAGAGATGTAGACTTGGTGGCAGAGCATTTGAATGCCTTCAATACCGTGGTAAGTCAGTTAGTATCTGTTGAGATTAAAATTTCAGATGAAGATAAGTGTATCACTTTACTATTCTCTTTACAAGACTTGTGGGATAGTTTTATTATGGCCATAGGTATAAATACAACTTCCTTGAAGTTTGATGAAGTGGTATCATCCTTGTTTTCGGAGGAGATGAGATAGAAGAACATGGAAGGGCAGAGCACATATGCATTATTTTCAAGAGGACTCTCCCAGGAAAGAAATAGATCTAATTCCTTGTTGGAACAGGGGCAGACCCAGGGTTCAACGATCAAGAATGCACCAACAAATCCCTAACTACCGACCCTTTCGGCAACACCTGCGAAGTAAATGAAGTCTCACCCGAGGTAGAGACAGGGGTGGTTGCAGGACTCAAGTGTCTCCAACCTTAGCTGGGACACAGATATGTGATTATATCATTTATAGAGCACTTAGCATTGATATATTATCAATATTCAACCATTACTCTACTTCACAAATAGCGCAAAGCATCGCAGCATTCACTTAGGCCTAAGGTATTTTAGCATTTAGCCATAGTAAAAGAGATCAGATCTGGTAGATCAGCACTAAGAACATTCATAGTTGTCTACTAAGCACAAAGCATAATCATATCTATCTAAACATGTCCAATCACTTAGCAAAAGAAGGGATAAACACATCAAGTCGAAGCACAAAGCATAACACACAGTATTTACGTGGTTCACCCCCACCCTGGGGCTACGTCCACCAACTCTTCTTCTTTATTGTCTTCAGTCAAATAGGTTACAAGCAAAAAGCCACCAAAACCCTACTTCACATAGGACAAGAGATCTATGCACCTCGCTAGATCCTCCTTCCCTGAGTATCTGAGTACCCAGTTTCTTACAAACACTTGCACTTAAGACTGCAAGTTCAACAATATGCACAGAGCCTACTCAATCACATAGATCACTTGCACATAGCAATATTTACCATCACATAGATGTACTATACTACTTACATCACCTAACTTACTTATTTATACATACAAAATAGGCCTAAACATGGGCAGAGACCATGGGTCAACATCCCATTCCCATTACATTATCCCAAAAACCCAAAAAGGACCCAAAAGTGTGTCGAGATTCCGCAATTTTCGCTTCGTCTGGCACTCCATCTTCGACAGGTTTTTGAAGTCCCAAAAATGGTCAAACATGACCAAGTATCTCCCAAAACTTGGTCAAGGGCCAACAGGCCCCCAACACTCACCTGTGACTCATCCCGAGTCACTCTGGTCTCATCAATTCTACCTCAAATGACTAGATCTTGGCTTGAGTTACTTCGACCTACTGTTGTGCTACGACCTCTTGCTCGAAAAAATCCTGGATGAGTGCGTCATTGAAGGGTCCCTCTAGGGAGTGTTCTGCTGTACTCATAACCTGTTCTAGATTTTCTCCTTGGCTTTCAACCTCTGTGAACAACTGACATGCCTTATCTTGCACTGGTTGAAGTTGTTGAGTCACATCCATCACTTTTCTTTGGATCGTATGGATCTGCTGCTGGTCCGTGCGCTGCTCATGGGATCTCTTCATTCTTTCTATGGGTGACAGGGCCTTCAACTGCGTTTGTACTTTTTCATCTTCATACTTCACCTCCTAGAGTTGTGACTCCAATTTATATAACTCCAGGTTATCGGTGAGGTTCTCATATGTCTAGGTGATGCAGCTACTCAACTGCTTTCACTCCAAGGCAAGAGATTTTAGTCTGTCATCTGTGCTGTAGGTAGTTATTTCTCTTTGGTCTCTGATCTCTTGCGGGGTCTCAGGTACTGCGCGAAGCTCTAGATCTGCAATGCACTGCTAGAGTTTCTGGATCACTTCTTTGAGCTGTGCCACTTGTTGTGGGATTCTTTCTTTGGTATTTTTTCAAAGTCGAGCCTCAATTGAATCCGCAATTTGGTGGAGTTGAGCTGGCTCATCTCCTACTTCTGGTGTTTCGACTGACAGGGGTGCAGTGGAGACTGCGCGCTTCAACTGAAGTGTCTGCTGGACTCCTTGGAGCTCTATCTCAATCCAACTGTACATATCCTCTTGTTTAGTTTCTTACTTCTCTACTATATCCATCACAACATCATTTAAAGCTGCGACGATGAAGTTGAAGTCGTCTAGGGTCAGTGTGGTCTGCAGCTTAGTCGCGGGAGATTTGGACTTCTTCCAGGAAGAAAGTTTCCGAGGTGAACCCTTCCTCTTCATCAAAATCTTCGCTTCGTCTCCGCGTTTCTGTTCGACTTCTTCTAACTCTTCACCATCACACTCTTGGTCTGGCATGATGGAAGCAGTCTTCACTGAGGCATTGCTTAAGTCTTTCACTTCACTGATCTTCTATCACATGCTAGGTCCGGGTATATCCTGCATAATTTATGGACTATCTACATCAGATATCTCCGCAGGGTCAGCTGGAAGAAGGAGGTCCACCGACCATTCCTTTGTGATATCTTCCAGATCTTCTTCTGTTAATTTATAATAGGACTGTAACTGCTACTTGTGCTCGTCAGTGCACATTGTGATGTAGAGAGAGTGTCTATCTCTGCTGAACTTCATCAGGGGCCGAAACCTGTAAAAGGTGTTCAGAGTGATGCACGGTGTAGACTAAATAGATACTTTGAACTGATTATGATATGAATGAAAAATGAAATTTGACTGCCATTGTTTATTCATATCATTCGAATACCACAAGGTACTGAAATTAGTGGCCAATGGTTAAAATGGCTCAATGTCTGGGAAGGTCGCACCTTCTAGCATCTCCCATGCAATGAAAACAATCAGGATTAGGAGCCAATTGAAATGGAACTCATATCCTTGGTCCTGGGCTTCTCTACAGTCGAGCTCCAGTTGGTTTACCAAGTATTGCACCCAATTCATCTGTAGTCCCTCCACGCACTTTCCTGCGAGGTGTACTACAAATCCAGTGACTTGGGTTTGTCGGTTCTTGAGAACTAACTTTCCTGCAATCAACTGGTAGGCAAGGTGTACTACGTCGTTCTGTATAGAGGCTACCTTGTAACCGCGCATTCCCTTCTCAACATCACCATAAGTCTCTTTTATCTTCTATGCTAAGGCTCGGTCTATGGTCTTTGCAGGGTAAAAATCATGTGGGTCAGGGCCTTGCATGCTCAGTCTGGTGATCCGATGGATCAAGGTCGGATCCACTGTGATACGTCGGTTCAACCATAAGTATCCTCCATGGTAATAGGAAAAAAAAAACTTAACACATGCGTTCACTTCTTGATGTCATCCGAAGTGCGGGATATTCATAACATTAAGAAAGGTAGACTGCGTGAGGTTATGGGTCCAAGGTTGGGGGATAATCTTTGAATTCTTTCCTTTTGTCCTGGTCAGATACTTATGTGGGGAGAGCATACTGTAAGCTTTACGGTCGCCAAGGTTGAAGTTGCTAAACCTCAGTGCTGCTATCTTATCCTGGTCTATGCGAATTGCGCATATCCCTTTCAGGAGGTACGCAGTGACCAAGGCATATTCAAAATCTCTAGGCACACTATCTTTATTCATTGCGCCGCTCAGAGGAGGTATATACACAGGTAAGATGCTTGGAATCAACTTAGAATTCGTGAGATCATCTCTATGCTTCGTTCTTGTCTCTGTCATGATTCTGGAAGTTCCTGCTCCGCGAGAAATCGATGGAGAATCTTGGACTCCTTCTGTCGATGATGCTTGCACACCTGCAGACATCCTTCTTTCCGACATGACTTTCTCGGTCCTAAGATCAACGAGTACTTCCTTTGCATATTCTTCAAGTGTGCTAAGCTCCTCAGACATACACGCTCAGGGTTAATAATATCAGGTTCACGAAGTAATGTGGGCCCGATAATAATATGGAAAGTAAGGGCATAATGAGCACTGGACAATCTTAACCAAGGTTGCGAGCTCAAATTCTCGATTGGAAAAAGTGTTCTTCGTGCATGGTGCGACGAGATAAATAGGAAACTCAACAATAGATTGCTTGCAACGGGTATGAGGCTTCATTAATTCTTGTTCTATTTGTTATGGCATGGTCCAATGGTCAGGTGGCGAGCAATAAATGTTTTTCCATCCATTCGGAGCATCAGTCGAACAAATATATCGTCCCCAACGACTATATTTCTTCGCTACGGAAAAGTGACCTATGTCGTTGTTCTGATATCTCGATGAAGCTCAATTTCTGCAAATTTTCCTTCTGCTAGGCTCCCTCTGGAACCTTTTATAATTTTTCAATCTTAGCCCTCTTATTACTTAGCTTCCTAGCCTTGTTTCTAGTGAGCTTCGTTTCGGTATTCTTCTTTCCATTCTGATTCTTATCTTATTTAGATATAGTTACTACATGTTGTTGAGAATATTTTAGGGTTAACATCTCTTCTTCCTTTGGAGTAAGTAATTTAGTCTTATGAGGGTATTCTAGTGGTCTTGCAGCTTCGACATTAGAGTCTCTAGGGTCAAATAGATTTGATACGTTCTCCTTTTCTTTAATCAATTGAGCGATCCTTCTGGTCATGAAATATTTTAACTCTTGTTTCTTCTGTTCCAAGGCTTCTTCTTCTTCTTTTCGTCTAGATTGTTCTCTTTCAATCCAAGGTTTCCCTAGTAACATGGTAAACGGGGCATTGTCTTCAATACATTTGATAATATAAAAATCTTCCTTTGTCGAAGTTCCATTGACATTCATAGGTATCCGGGCGAGCCTTCCACATAGGTTTACTAGATTTCCTTTGAATAAACTTATTCCTCCTAGGGAAGGGATCATAGAAGGCCTTCCTATAGCTTCCCAGGTTCTTTCTGGCATAATATTCACTTGTATCTCTTCATCAAGAACACAATCAATGTCAAAGTCCCCTATTCTTGCTTCAATGCATTCTTTCTCTTTGAAGATCTCTGATAAGACGACATGTCGGTGGTCATTCAGGGTTTATTTTATTTGTATCCATTCTTTCTCTGATTCTTGCTGGGGTTCTTCCTTTTTTGGATCTGCCTTAGGGTTTTCTTGATTCAGATTCATTCCTTCAAGATTAACGATCATTCTAGGGCAATCCAACACTTCATGGTCCATAGCCTTACAACAAAGACAACTAGGTCTTCTTCTAGGGCATTCCTTAGCAAGATGTCCTGGTCTTCTGCAACTGTAACAAAAGGGTCAATCATCTCTTTCTTTTAAATGATCCCCAACTCCCTTTCTACTATGCACTAGGATCATATGAGTTAACCTGCAACAAATTATTTCCAGGATCCTGCATCCATTTGTTAGTCCAAACATTCTTTCTATGCATAGTTATAACAAATCATTCATTATTCTTATTAGATCTACTTATATCAAATCTTCTTTCTTCTATTAGTGCCATAGTTTTCAAGCTAGGCCATAATCTATCAAACATACCTAAATTCATATTCTAGAAACAAAAAAATTCGCTTATCTTACTTTTACAGAGCACAAAGATTTCAGATCTAGACTTCTTTAACTATTCTTACCTTTATCAGAGCACAAAGCTTACAAATCTTACCTCTTTTCTTCGGATTGGGCTTCTTTTCTTTAGATATGACCTTCTGACCTTCTTCTGGGCACAAAGCTTCCAGATCTTTCTTCTTCCTTTTAGATCTGATCTTCTTTCTTCAGATCGAACTTCTTTTCTTAGCACATAGCTTATCAACCGAGTAGGGTATTGTGCACTAGGGCACAGATCTACGCATAAAGCTTTCTTTTGCAGAAGCCTCTTCTTTCTTAGTTTCCAACAATCACAGTTTCAGGTCCCGACAACGGAACCATTTGTTGGCACAGGGGCAGACCCAGGGTTCAACGATTAAGAACACACCAACAAATACCTAACTACCAACCCTTTCAGCAACACCTGCGAAGCAGATGAAGTCTGATCCGAGGTAGAGGCAGTGGTGGTTGCAGGACTGAAGTGTCTACAACCTTAGCTGGGACACAGATATGTGATTATATCGTTTACAGATCACTTAGCACTGATAGATTATCAATATTCAACCATTACTCTACTTCGTAGATATCACAAAGCATCACAACATTCACTTAGGCCTAAGGCATTTCAACATTTAGCCATAGTAAAACAGATCAGATCTGGTAGATCAACACTAAGCACATTCATACATGTCTAATAAGAACAAAGCATAAGCAGATCTATCTAAACATGTCCAAGCACTTAGCAAAATAAGGGATAAACACATCAAGTGAAAGAACAAAGCATAACACACAGTATTTACGTGGTTCACCCCCACCCTGGGGCTACGCCCACCAACTCTTCTTCTTTATTGTCTTCAATCAAATAGGTTACAAGCACAAAGCCACCAAAACCCTACTCTGCATAGGACAGGATGTCTATGCACCTCGCTAGATCCTCCTTCCCTGAGTATCTGAGCACCCAGTCTCTTACAAACACTTGCACTTAACACTGCAAGTTCAACAATATGCACAGAGCCTACTCAATCACATAGATCACTTGCACATAGCAATATTTATCATCACATAAATGTACTCTACTACTTACATCACCTAACTTACTTATTTATACATACAAAATAGGCCTAAACATGGGCAAATCCCATGGGCCAACATCCCATTCCTGTTACATTATCCCAAAAACCCAAAAAGGACCCAAAAGTGGGCTGAGATTCTGCAATCTCCGCTTCGTCTGGCGCTCCATCTTCGACAGGTTGTCAAAGTCCCAAAAATGGTCAAACATGACCAAGTATCTCCCAAAAATTGGTCAAGGGCCAACATTCCTCAAGTGGGAGATCTAAGTCTAAGGGTATATCTAAATCTTCTAGAAAGTTTGTAAAGGTATGCTAGAGATGTGGAAAATAAGGGCACTACAAGAAGCAGTGTAGATCCAAAATTGAGAAAAAGAAGGGATATGAAGAAGTTACTTCTACATAAGAAAATCCCTCCAAGGAAGGAGGGGATGTGTACTTGGATTCTTCAAGCACACATGCAGATCATGAGGCATGATTGGTTGACTCAGGTGCATCATTTCATACGAATCCCCACAGGGAGTGGTTCTATTAATATGAAATGTATGATGGAGGTAATGTTTTCCTAGGTGATGAATCGACAACTAGAATAATAGGACAAGGAAAATTCAAGTTGAGGCTCATAGTTGGAAGGATTAAAAAACTACCTAGTGTTCTACACATCCCGGGATTGGCTAGAAGTTTTATTTTTGTAATAAAAATGGACGATGCAGGGGTAAAAACAATATTTGAAAAGGAACCTTGCAGGATGGTTCGAGGAGAAATGGTGTTGTTGAAGGGAGTTTGGTTTGGAAATCTGTATAAGCTCTAAGGAAGCACTAGTAGTGATGGGTGCAATATTTCCATTGTTACTAATATTGAAGTTGAATAAGTAATAACTCCTACAATCTTTGGA
Source organism: Picea engelmannii (assembly GCA_009831015.1). Lineage (NCBI taxonomy): Eukaryota > Viridiplantae > Streptophyta > Pinopsida > Pinales > Pinaceae > Picea > Picea engelmannii. The sequence continues at coordinate 91,557 of ML821631.1, forward strand.
GAAAAGGTTATGGTGTGGCATAAAACACTGTGGCATATCAAAGAGAAGGGTCTTCGACTACTACATGGTAAAGGTATGGTTCAAGGTATTGTTATCACACAATTTGTACTTGTCCAAAAGGGAAAGGTAAGTGGATGATAAATTGGCGTAACAAGAGGTTTTCCTATCACTTCCACCTAAATAAGACACCTCTTTCTATTTAGGGATGAAATCCCAAGAGAGACGTCCCTGGTGACCTGGGGGTTTCAGAAGGCAAAGATAAAGGTATCAAGAAAAGTTTTCCCCTTTGACAAGTCACAACGATCAGAAAGTCCCAAAGGTTTTAACAATGTGAAGAAAAGATATGCTTAAGTGTACCTGCCGAGAACAAGACAACAATAAAGCACTATTCTTGCAAGTAACAATTGATGTTAGTGCTTCATAAAACCTTGTACTTTTCAATGAAAGCAATAAGTTGATATAAGATGAAGCAAACAAAAATTTATAAAAACAATAAATATATGATGATAGCTTCACAAGTTATGTCTTAAACAAGATTCAAAGTGACCCAAAATGATAACCTAATAATGGCAATATACTAGCACTTGTCAGAAGCTAATAAGGCAATGTAAAAATCAACTTTAATAATTTCTTTTAGGAGATTTTACTGCTGCAATATATGGATGTAGCTTACTTTTGTAACAACAACAATTATGTTAGTAAATTAGTCTAATATATTGTTAGGAATAGTTAGTAAATGGCTTGAGGTAAAGATTTTGGGGTTTGTTTTCATCAATCAATCAAGCACAAGGAATAAACCAGTGTCTTTAGGGCTAATGGAGTCACTTTTTGTAGTAGCAACATTGAAGGAAATAAATGATAATGTGTGAACTAGAGACAAGAGGGAAAATGATTGAGGTGTTGTTAAACCAAGGCCTCAATCACCAAACCCTAGAAGGAAAATGACTACTAGGAAGTAGGTAACCCTAGGCCCTAACAATTTTCCTTCTTCTTTATTTCAAGATTAAGTTAAATAAAGGCTTGATGAAGCAAATGATGTTAGAGTGCTACAATGGTAGGGCTCTATCACATGCTTCAATAAATAGGTTTTCTAGAAAAATCTAGTAGGTGGATAGCTATTAAGATAAGGACAATAACATGTGCTTAATCTCCTAGGGTTTTATGCTAACAATTTCATGATCTTAGTAAATGCAGAGAAAAGATACTATAACCATTCAAAAGAAAGATGAATTGCAGAATTTCACTTACATTCACCAAGAATAATCTAGCAAATGCCCTATTTGAAGACTTTCCACCAAGAAAATACCAAAATAAATCAAGACAAGCCTCCTCCAAGAGTTGTGCACCACTTAATTTCAGCGAATAAGCCTTAAAGAGGTCAAATTTCATACCTCACTTGTGTGAGTGGAAGAATGATGAAAAAATACAAGGGATTAATCCCTTATTTATACAATCCAAATGATCTTTAATTACAAAATTAGGTTAAAAAGGTCGACATGGCCACTTACATCAACTATCCAATTTTTTACATAAAATTGACAAATTAAACCCTAAAAAAGTGCAAAAGAGGTGGCATCATGTCCTTCTAGGGTGACGTTGGGCGTCCTAAGTGATACGTTGGCCTCCAGGAGAAAAACATTAGGCCTTCCAAGGCCTCAGGATCATGGCACACGTGCCACTTGGCACACAACAGCCTCCATCATGTCCATCTGACGTTGGGTGATGTCAAGGGTCACAAAGGTGACGCCATGGGACTTCCAAGGCCAACGTTCAGGGGAAAGGAAAGAACCCCCTAGGTCTAGGCCTGCCAAGTTGTCTCTGGTGGAACGTACTCCTCTTTCTCCAGTGCAATACTCTGGTATATGTCTTCCCCTTGCTTGGGTCTTAGCATCAGTCTGGTGGAATTTTATCCCTATGGAGGTTTGATCTAATCATCTTTCCATATGTACCTGTCCATCGTGCATGGTCTTGCAGTAACAAAAAGTACCCCCTCCATGGGCTCATAAGTCACAGGGATCATAGCAATGCCAATCACATCTAATAATCAAGTTACCCAAACATGTGTATAAAACCCCCTTTTTCCCAGACAAGTTCTCAAAGACGTTATGCTATTCTACAATCCAGGTTTGGTGAGGGTTTCATGATGTCCTATTGGGATAATTCTCCATAGGTGTGGGGTGTTTCTAGGTGAATACCAATCTAGGTCATGTAAGTGCATGAGATGGTGTGGGGGATGTTTGGATAAGGGGTGCAGTGATGACAGGGAAATGTAGGTCTTACCTGTGGGTGCCTCTAAAGAGGGTGAGCTGCACCTTGTCATGGAGGCAATTTTTTCCTATCCCATTCAATTCCTTTTTACTTTTTGTCTTATTGATTTTTCTTTCAAGAGAATATCTAGGGGACACTGCCCTGACGTGGTGACCAGTGGTGACAACGCTACCCACAAGCATTTTACAGAGATGAGAAGGTTGGCTCATGATGAGACCCCCTTTCTCTTGGATATGGCAGTAAGAGCCACTGCCCTAGCATGGTGACCAGATGAATAATAGTTTCATATCACTACATGCCCATGGGCCTAATATGCTAACTCATGATGAGACCCATTATCCACCAACTAGGTATTGAGTTTTATCTTTTCTCGGGGATCCTTGGGCGAAGCATCCCAAGGTTTTGATCTTTGGATTTTAACTTTTTCCAACTACTTTTACCCTCTGGGCCTTTAGCCCCCTCTTCCCACAAGGCAAGGTACAACCCTTACTAGCTTGGCAAACCTAGTTCACGAACCAATGTAGGGGATAGATGAGAGGAAAGATGATGAAAAGTGATAAGTATGGTAGGAAAGGATGATGAACTTTCATAAAACCATCCAGTGGTAAGTCACTCCTAGGGGAACCAACTTGCTAGGGAATTCTGTCATCCCCCCCAGGTGTGGGAAAGTCAAAATGCATAACGTCCAAGCACACATCATGAAGCAAGAGATAATTAAAAGCACATATTCAAATGTTTTTAGAATCAAAGTGACACATACCATGATACCCAAACTCATTACCTCATGGAGCAAGACCCACTGCTACTTCAGAACCAGACCGATGGGATGGATGTTGTTGTTGCTGACAGAATGGAGGCGTTGAAAAAGAAGGATGGGCCATCCAGGGCCAGGCTCAAGTCAATATGGCTCTCGGTACTCCATGTCTAGGACCTATGGGACTCAAGACATAATCTCCTTAGTTATCCCCAGGCTAGGGGATAAAATCTGGCTCCAACTCGGTGACATGTGCTCATCGTAGAGTGCATGATAACCTCAACATCTCTGGTATGACCCGTGGCCTGCTATATCTCAACAAGATTGATTAGTAATCATTTGGGGCGGTGATATCACCCCTAGCTCATATATGATACAATGAAATACAAGTAAGCAATCATATACAAAAATGGAAATACAACTACTCTAGCATGGAATGCAGATGGTATATAGAATGAATGCAAAATTCCTACCTACTTATCTCTACTTACCTGTTGGTTGAATACTAGGTGTAGTCAAATAGCCAGTGAAACCATCCTAGCAATGCCTCATAATACCTGTGTATGTGCTTCATCATAAAACAAAACAATGATAAGTCAAGCACAAAAATAACATGAGTTAGAGAATGTATTGTATCATTGGAAATCCTAAAGTCTAGCTCATGGAGGAGGGAGGGAGGGAAAAAATCATGCCAACTCACACCTTTAGGAAAGTGCTCAATCCATTTCAAAAAGGGATCATGAAACATCAAAGGTTCAATAGACTGACTCAAAGAGTCTGAAGGTTGGTTACCTTTGACATCTTCACAATCTTAGGTCTGGGAAGGGACTAGCAAGGACCTAGAATATGACTGACAAATTCTTAAGGGAAGGTTGAAATACTGAGATGACAGACTTCTTCTTGAGGTATTCAACCTACCCTTGAATTATAGGGTTTGCTTCAGAAGAAACTTAAGACAAAGGACATACTTCCCAACCACACCTTTAATGACATACCAAGATAAAATAGTCGAAGGGGGCTGGAAAACATTATCACAAGGATCCGTCTTCGTGAAGACAATGTCCTTACCTCTATCAATATCCGAGCACAAAAGTGGTTGATAATATTCTTCATGGAATAAATCCAATTGATTAGAGGAATAATCATCAAAATCCTCAAGGTATGACCAAAAATCACTAGGAGAATATAGCACCGGGTCATCCTTGGGTGTCTAAAAAAGGTTTGTAATCATATGATCTCCTTGTTTCCAATTGTCAAAATTAGTAACCTCATATGATAGTTGTAAATGAAACTTTTTTAAATGACCCTCAATGTCGTAAATGGGATCCTCATTAGAACCAATCACATCCCAATTATGCCTTCCAACATGTATGAACTCATCAATATTATAAAAAATGTCACTACCTTTATCATAACATGAAGGATTTAATGCATCCAATGGATCCTCTAGTGCCTCTTCTCTTTCCAAATCATAAAACAAAGCATCATCAAAATCTTGGAAAGGGAGGTAACTTACCATGTTCACTTCTTGTTGTGTAGGAACATCATTGGATTGGATGACTTCATCAAATGGAAGAGGGTCCAGTACTTCAATAAGACTCATTTCTTCGTCTTCATCGAAAAATGAAGGATCTAACTCTTCCAAGGGTTCCTTTACTTCTTCACCTTCTTGGAGAGCATCATGGAGAGAGGAGTGGTTACCAGTGCTTCATCCTCATAATTCACTTCTCTAGTTAAATATTTACTGCATTCTATCGAATCATGGGAAAAATCTTTCTCCTCTTCAAGGGGTTGACAAATTTCTTCATAAATTTCTCCTTCTATATCAGAGGGTTCTTGGTATTGAGTAAGGTACACATCCCTGAGATCTCCCACAATATCAGTGGTGAATCCTTCATCCTCTAGGGCTACTGCGAGATTCTTAAGGGCATCTTCATATGTCAGGGATTTTTGTTTCACAAACTCAATAAACCTATAGATGAGGTCTACGAAATATGAAGTACCCCTATCTTCGCAAGAACTATTAAACCAATATTGCAAAAAGGATGGCAGAGAAAGTATGAATAATTTTACCAGAACATCCTCCCCTTCCAATTCTATCTCACTTATATACTTCCATAATTCTACAATGTGAGTAATTAGGAGGCCTCCAAATCTTGGAGAGTTGCTTGACCAGTTTGTATCAAAAAATTAGGGTATCCTTGAAAATTTTTGAAATCAATAGTCATATACACTTGTTCCCAGGGAGCCATGATCCCATAACTTGGAAATATCACATAATTGATAGTAAGGTGGCAGCTTGGAAAAGGTTAGTGGAGTCGCCAGATAATTTTCTTGAAACTATCAAAGGGATGAGGGGATCACCCTCAGTGGAGTCATCAGGTAAGATTTGTAAAGTAAAAGGCTTTTGAGGAAAGGCTTACCGAAAAGTGTCGTCTTTGAGGAGAATTGACTCAGTGTTCCCCAACACCGATGCCAAAATGTTATCACACAATTTGTTCTTGTCCAAAAGGGAATGGCAAGTGGATGATAAATTGGTGTAACATAAGGTTTTCCTATCATTTTCACCTAAATAAGACACCTCTTTCTCTTTAGGGATGAAAGCCCAGGGGAGACGTCCTTGGTGACCTGGGAATTTGAGAAGGAAAATATAAAAGTATCAAGAAAAGTTGTCTCCTCTCACAATTCACACCAATCAGAAAGTCCCAAAGGTTTTAACAATGTGAAGAAAATATATGCTTAAGTGTACCTGCCCATAACAAGACAACAAGAAACACTATTTTTGAAAGTAACAATTGATGTTAGTGCTTTGTAAAACCTTGGGATTTTCAATGAAAACAATAAATTGATATAAGATGAAGCAAACAAAAAATTATAACGACAATAAATATATGATGATAGTGTTATCACTCCATGAGTCTCTTTAGGTTTCAGCTCAAGAGAGCCTGGTAACTTAATCAAATGTGTAAATAAGGGTATAAAATTGGATCATAAATGGATAACTTACTTACTCACTCCAGACACATATGAATACACTCAAACAAATAAGGATTTCAACTATACTTGTTTAGAAGGTTTATATAAATATGTAAATGATGAAGAACACTTATTATACTAGCAGAAACATACATGAATGGCCAACTATAACAGGTAAGAGTAATTGCAATTCTAGTTTATCAATTCCAAGATAAGATGACAGCCATTAGTCATTAGATAAAAATGGAAAACATGAATATAATATCACCCACAGGTACAAAAAATAAATAATATGAAGGTTTGAACATCTACAACAAAAGAATCTTATATTCCAATATGCATTCAAAACTATTTTACAAAGGAGTCTCTCCAAGTCCTCCCAATCCAAACCCCCTTTTAGATCCTCCCTTCGGTCCTATTTATATAGATATTACATGCTCATATAGATCCAAAATAGATGGATCTCATAACCTCTTCACCTATCTTTAGTTTGTTGAAGATATCCAACTCAAATTCGAATTTGTGAGGTGGCTGGAAAAAACAAACTGTCAAATTTCAAGTTGGATGAAGCAAAAACATAGTATACAATTTATGGAAATATCCCTCTCAAATATTCACCCATATCTCCCAAATCCTAATAGTTGTTCGAAAAATGATAGAGTTTTTTGAATAGGAGTTCACTCTTTTGAAAAAACTCTCTCACTTTCCAAAAATAAATTTCCATCTCATCAGAATCTATCTCCAAAAAATATGACTAAAACAGGAAAACACAGATTTCCAAAATCTAGTCATATCCCTACATGAAATGAAATGAAGTGCCACCTGCATGATTTGATAGGGGATTATCTTATCTTCAAATATATGTGGCCACCTTGACCAAAAAAACCTCTTTCCAAGTCGAATTTTGACCAAAACAATAAAAA
>ML821632.1:3848-15651 GCA_009831015.1 Picea engelmannii
CCTCTCTGCAATTGTGTGTGGCCCCTTTACTCCATATGTGAGTCAAGTCGGCAAGCTATCGTCAGCCTGCATCACCAATAATCATGTCAGAATGTCGTCATCAAATATTCACATCAAATCAACATCATAATAAACAAATCAACCCAAAAGCACACTCCCTGACTCAGTCCGGAGTCCAAGGGGGTCTACCGACGCCTCCGCATCCTCAAGGTCACAACCCTGCACACTCAATAAACTGAGTCAATAGCACCCGTCTACATGAACAGTAACACATCATATCATCTGTCAATCACATCATAATCAAATATATAAGTCTAACATAAAAAGGGTCCAGATCACTTGCGAGCAAGTGTGCTCAAAGAATAAGTGTCCTCAGTGCGCCAGACCGGGATGTTACAATTTCAATATTGAGTACCGGGTGATGTTGTTACTTGTGTCGATAATTCATTTGATAATGGTTGTATTATGCCATTTCTAAATTAAGGATGTGTCGGCTTGAGGCGTGTTTTATCGTTAACACGTTAATGTTTTTTGTTCATTTATGTGATTGATGTGTTGATGATGTTTCCATTTTGTGTGATGGTAATTTCCTAATGCAACAATAAAATAAAATAAAATTACTTGTTGTACGTCGCTTTGTTGTCGTAACGACAGGGACGTTGTATTCTGATTGGTTGGTGTACATTAAAATGACTGATTTATATTTAAATAAAAATGGAATTAATATATATTTATAAGCCAAAATGGTCCAATTAGGTTAATGTTAAAAAACATGGATTCATGTCCATTGAACATCTTGTAGATATATAAGAAGTTTAGTTTTGATAAAATAATAATTGAATCAAGTCATGTGAAATGTGAAAATATACAACGAGGATCTGAAAATGTTTCTTACTTCAATTATCTCTAAAGGATTTTGTCCAAGATTTTTTGGTTTTTTAGTTGAGGCTTGCTAAACCCAGGTGGTTTTCCAAACCCATTGTAGATGTGTATTTTAAGCATGTTTTATAATGCGGAAGTCTCCACCAACTTCATTCGACTTGTGTTATGTCCTTCCACATTCCATCCTACTCCATTCGACCTACTTTTTGTGCTTCCACGTTCCATCATTTTCAAACGTTCCATTCAAATTGTTTGAGTTGGAGAATATTTCATGAATTCCCTTGACTCCTAGGTAAATTCCAAGGTGTTTTGATCAAGTGGTCTTATATAATATGTTTTATTATTATATGATCAATGAGTCATCCTCAACTCCAAAAAATGTTTATAGTTCTTTAAAAAATAAACTCTGGCATCAATCTATTGGTGGCTGGAGGAGACAATTGTGGACCTGGAACATTGCATAAAAAATCAGACTGTTCACCTAGCTAGCTATTGAAAATAAAATTCTTACTTGGGACATCTTGCAACAGAAAGCATGGGAAGGTCCTAGTATTTTCCAACTATGTAGAATCGATTCAGAGACAATGCTTCATATGTTTTTCAAGTGTACCTTCACAAAAAAAGTCTAGGACAGGATAAAAAGTGAACAAAAGTTAAAATCTGAATGGGAAGGAAACTCTTTAATTGTTTGTTATGAAAATTGGGCTAAAAAGGAGAGAAACTATCTCACCCTTCATTCTCTGTTATGTTGGCTTGTTTGGATGGAATGAAACAAGAAAGTATTTGAAAATGGGATCCCCACTATTAGCTCAATTGTTTATAAAAAACTCGTAATTGTTGCTAACGCTACAACTCCAACAAAAGCGACGATCCCAAAATTAGTACAGATTCACTTACAAGGAGGCACATCTGTGGGTTGGTTTGATGGAGAAACACAATCTAATGGTATTCAGAGTGGGGAAGGGGGATCATTAAGGTTAACTGATAATTCATTTTACAAACAGACCTTTAACTATGGTCTAGGTACCAACACCAGGGCATAATTACTTGGAGTTTGGGCTACTCTCAACTGGGCAGCTAGATTCAACATTGAAGCATTAAAAATTTCCGGTGACTCCAAAATCATAATCGACTGGTTGAATCGTAGAGGAAAAATATAGGTTGTCTCTCTATTGGGATGGGATAACAGAATAATAGAGCTCCAAAAATCTTCAGGGATATCAGTTTCTCACATATCTATCGGGATCAAAACAAGGATGTCGATTTACTCTCCAAGATAGCACTCCAGAAGCAAGAAGGAAAAATTGCATACAACCATTGGGTAGATGGAAATGAGGGCCCCACTCTCTTTCTTAATCTCTTTTAGCATATATCCCTTCTTATAGTGTTATATTTCTACATAATTAGCTGAAGGTTGTCAATTTCTTTTTCGGGGTTATACTTGTTTCAAGGAAAGTTGCAAAGGGACAGTCATAATTATAGTTTTTTCATTATGTTTTTTGCTCAGATCCCACCACATGGAAACAAACTTGTACTTAATTTTTAACAGTTTAGAGGATGTAATTAACTGGCTTAGTTTTTTTCCATGTGAACAAATTATATATTAATATAATGAGCAATTTTTCAGTTGGAAAAAACTCTGAAGTCATTAATTTGGTTCAAGTTACTATTGTGTTCTTGTTTCTATATTTATAATTGGTATTTGTTAATATTTCTTTATCAAATAACAAAATACCATTTCTATATATCTATGATATATATTTGTTAATATTATTTTATATTTCCTAAAATGATCCCGTGAAGTCTAATCTATGAGCAATCACATTAAGAATTATGAAAATGTTTGTTAATATTATTTTATTTTTCTTAAAATAATCATCTAAACTAGTGTCTAATGTATGAATAGTCATGTTCATTTTACATGAAGATGGGAGTAATCACCCCATGTCACAAATCCAAGCACCTTCACTCCCAACCATTGACACCTCCTGGTATTAGATGATGGATTAATTAGGATGAAGGTTGGAGCCCAAAACATCGAACTACATTTGTTTTTTTATCAAAAATCTTAGACTATCAATTCCTAGTTTATATTATTAAAGAATCTCACTCTTAAGCATCCATGGATGAAGCCTCCTATGATGCACTCACTCCTAGAAGAGTTCACATCTTTTATTTTTCTGAAACTGGTGAAGTATGCACCATTAGTGAAATTGTAATACAACCAAACCACCTAGAAATACTCAACACCAATTATAGTGCTCTCCCTTCATTATCTTTTTTTAACCATATTTTTCCTAGACCTGGAATTGGAAAATCCAATTTGAAGTTTTTCTTTGAGGAAAATAGGAAACTTTCCCAATAAATTAATGGTCACCTTGGAGAAAACAAGACCTATATCTAGACTATAGCAATAAAGGACTGCGACTTGGTACTTACTATAATGAAAACAACACTAGTAAGGGGAGGTCATCAAGGGATTGTATAACATAGAAGGGGCTCCGTTGTGTAGATGAAATTAATATAGGAAGGTACTTGATAAACTGGTGGAGGTCCTAATCTCAGTGGGAAGAGGGAAAGTTTTGTTATTGCGAGTGGAGTGAAGGAGAGTAACCTTCCTGAACCATTTTATTAACTTGGCAGTCAATTCAATTAGTATTCTAGTGGTATCATGGCTTGGAATAGGGGTGGAATGTTGTATAAAGATCTTGTGCAACATAGACTATCGTTGGGTGGAAATGAATTTCCCCTTAGTTAGTTGGTTGATTGAGATCCTTCACTAAAAAGATAAGTGTTATTTCTTGTTGTGTCTAATGCTTGTTAACAGTGGAGATAAGTTATTTTTATTTATGAAATAAGTGGTTAAGTTGAAAGAATGTGGAATTACTGAGTAAAATGGATTATGTATGATTGTTTCCATTATTAATAATGGTAAATATAATATCCAAGTAAGGAGTTTTAATACAAGTTGTATCCTTGTAAAACTGCAAGACCTTGAATGAAAAATCTTGTAAGATATAAATCTTCATTTGGAGAATAGTAGAAGATTGCTCTGACCTTTTGGAGAGGTTCCTATGTGATTTTAGGAACCCCTTTGCCCAGAAAGCCCTTGTTTTGAAATGGAAAGTTTGCAGGATGAAAATCCTTCAATCGGTTTTGAAGTAAGAATGTCTTAGCTAGATATTGAGTGAAGACTAGAGCCTGAGAGAGTCTGGTAAAATACTAGTAGCTAAGACTAGAAAGAAACCTTGAATGGTTAAGTCTCGAGTTGGGATTTTATTCTGAAGAAAACCCTTATTTTTTCAAGGAGGATTGACAACCATTGATTCAGTGTAGCAGAGGATCTTGACCATTGGTCGAAAGGTGAGGCCATCAGAGTAAATGAATGCAAGGTTGCAAGGGGACATCAATGGGGAAGACTTTGAACCAATGAGAGTCATTTATCTATTGGAGGATGAGACATTGAAATTATGACCATTGATGTCAAGTGTAAGGGGTGTAATTATATCAAAAGATAGATGGTTGAAGACCTAAAAGTGAATATGGAAAGGGTTCCAATAGATAGAAAATTTGATGGAGAGGGAGAGTCCAAGGACCTTCAATATATCAGAAGATATACCAGTGATTTATGGACATTAGATATAGGATGTTATATTTCTAGGAAGAAGATCTAATCCCTTAACTATTATGCTGCTGTGAGACCCTGAGTGAACCTTGATTGTTGGATGGGATGCACCATGGACCATTGGATCCATTAGAGCATCCCATTGAAGTTGTGTTGGTTGGAAGGAATATGTTCACATGGAGTGGGCATATTCTAATGGAAGGGACTTTGAGTGATCCTGAACCATTGATTTATGGAAAAGTATTATGTGTAATATCAATCGTAGATTATCCAAGGACTCCAATTCTTGTTCACGAAATGGATTATTTATGAGACGAGTGATAACCTTCGAGTGGTTATAGGTTTCGATACGATTGGTACCATTGGTTTCCTATTATAAGTACCATTGGATCTATTGAAATGACCCATTGGAGAGAAACCATCGGAATGGAAATTCATGCCTTATAAACTACTATTTCGATGAAGAAAGGGTCCAAACTTCTCCCAAGCATTGATCTAGTAGTGGGGAGCAATTCCAACTGTATGATTGGGGAAATTTTAAGTCCCTAGTCCTCCCAATGAACCCCTAGAGAAATTTCATCATAATTTGATGGTCAAATGAGTAAGATTCATCATAGTGAACACAATTATGAGAGAAGTTCTTACATATTAACGCGACGAACAAAATTATGAGAGAATCAAATATGAGCCCTTAGTTTAGGAGAAGGAATATTTTTTGACAACCCACCAGCCTAACGAGAGTTAGGGGCTCGGTGCATTACAGAGTGGTATCAGAGAAAATTTCAAACTCTAGGCTTGAATAAGTCGCCAAGACAACATGACTATTTAATAAAACTTTTATTTTTCCAAGAAAGCATGTTTATAATTTTTATGTAATAAACTAATAATGGTTTACTGTCTCAACACATAGGATGTATTGAAAAATAAAGTAGAGGTGAATGGTGCAACATAGCATGGAAGACACCTCACACCTTAGAGATGAGGAATTTGATGGTTGGAGGGTCAGGGAAAAGATTCCATATTTGGTAGCCACTTCTGAAGTTTGAAAGAGGACAATGAGAGGCTTATGAGAGCCTAGGCCGAGTAGGCAGAGATAAATGTAGTGCTACTACAGAGGTTGTCAAAAAATAGAAGCATCTGCAGTAAGGTCTGACTACTAGTAATCCAAAGATACAACAATTGGAGAGTTTGAAAACCCCTTCAGATGCCCAAAATCATGGATTATCCCATAGAAATGTAGGAATGATTCTTCCAAGAAGAGGCATCAGAATACAAAGAAAAGTAGAGCTGGCGGAAGTGTTTCCATGGATTTTTCTAGTGGGAACACTACTTCTGAGGATTTTTCCAGTAGTGATACTAGATCAAGTATTCCCATGAAGAGGAAAAAAAGACCCTCGTAGAGTTCTTTAACAAAGAAATTCAAGAAAGTGAATCTACCTACCTTTGATGGAGAAATCAAAAAGGGGGAAGATGCGAAGGCTTGGATGTTGGGGATGATAAAGTATTTTTGGGTACATAACTACTTGGAAAATACAAAGGAGAATATATCCATCTTTAGTTTAAATAGAGGAGCTTCCATATGGTGGAAGGACCTCAAGGAAGTCAAAGGACTGAAAGAGAGTAAGCTAACCTAGAAGTAGTTTGAGAAGTATTTCAGGAAGGCCTACTTATCATAAAATTATTTCGATGGAAATATTAAAGAATTCCATGAGCATAACTTGTGAAATCTCACCATGGATTCTTATGCCAAGATATTTTTATAGAAGTTGAGGTATGTTCCTTACCTCGAGAATGAAAAAGTAAGGATACAATGTTTCCTTAGTGGATTTCCACAGTCCTATTAGGAAAGAATTGAATTTGATTAACCTAATACCTAGGAGGATACCATTAGAAAAGCCAATTGTTTCTATGATCAATCCAATCATAAGCAAGATTCTTCTAGGGACTGGAAGAGAAAATATAAGAGCGGATTTTAGAAGATGGGATTTAAACCATTCCCATATAAGAAGCTGAGGAAAGGTTCTTATTTCATTCAACCAAGTAGAAGTGTGCATCAACAGAACTTTCCATCTCATAGTGGAAATAGAATAGCAGAGAAGGTGAGATAAAGAGTCAAGGAACCAAAGAAAGGTCCTCTACAGTGTTGGGGTTGTAGAGAGGCACATCTATTGAGATATTATCCTCAGAGGAAGCATGAAATCAAAAGGGTTTATCATATTCAAGAGGCTACTATGATTAATTATGTGGCCATAAGTGTTCCTATGATATATGCAGCTATGGAAAATAAACAAGTTGGCCACCAAGATTTTGTTGTGGAGCTAGAAGGTATAATTTCCAAGCAACCCATCTCTATTTTAATTGACCCTATATCTAACCTTATTTAGGTCTCACCTTATATTGTTGAAGCATGTGCCCTATAGAGAAAGAAACATGCAAAGGCATGGTTGGTTCAATTAACGACATGGACTAAGAGAAAAGTGGAAGAGGCAATAGAGGATTGTCCATTTGAAGTGAGTGAACTACATACTCAAGAAGCCTTGAATATCCTACGCCTAGTATCATATGATGTGCTTCTAGGCATGGACTGGTTAACGATTTATAACGTAAAAATGAACTATTATGATAATCCCCTAGAATGTGAATATGAAGAAGGAAACACAAGGGTGTTGCAAGGTATTCGAAATCCAGTTTCAGTTAGACAAATATCTGCACTGCAACTTAAGAAATTTAGTTGAAAAGGATGTCCCTTGTATGTAACACACGTGCTCAATTCAACAGAAAGAAAGGAGTTAAAGGATGAAGATTACCCAATGTTGTGGAAGTATAAAGATGTATTTCGAAAGGAGGTACCTAGAGTTCCTCCTAAGAGATATTTTTATTTTTCTATAGAGATTGTACCAGGAGAAGTACCAGCATCAAAAGTACTCTATAGGATGAGCACACCAGAATTGTTGGAACTAAAGGTGCAGCTTAAAGAGATGTTGGATAAAGGGTATATTAGGCCGAGTATAACCCCATAGGGAGCACTAGATTTGTTTGTAAATAAAAAGGATGGTACATTGCGATTGTGCATTGATTACCAACAATTAAACAAGACGACCATCAAGAACAAGTATCCATTACCCAAGATAAATGATATTTTCGATCACCTCAAAGGAGCTACAATTTTCTCTAAGATTGACTTGAGATTTGGGTATCACCAAGTTAGGATTAAGGATGAATACATTCAAAAGAAAACATTTAGAATGGTTTATGAACACTATGAGTTTGTAGTGGTGCCATTTGAGCTTACCAATGCACCAATAGTGTTCTTAGAAAATATTTGGACAATTTTGTCTTAGTGTTTGTGGATAACATTTTAATGTATTCCAAGACTAAGGAAGAACATGAGAATCATCTTAGGATGGTGTTACAGGTACTGAGAGATCACCGGTTTTATGCTAAGTTCCACAAGTGTGAGTTCTTTCAAGAGGAAATACAGTATTTAGGCCACACAATCTCAACAAAGGAAGTAGTAGTATATCCCGAGAATAACAAGGAAATTATGGATTGGCCTGCCCCTCAGAATGTAATAGAGGTAAGATCATTCATGTTATTATATGGATATTATAGAAGGCTCATTAAGGGATTTTGTAGGATTTTTTGTGCCATTACTTCACTATAGAGGAAAGGAAAGAAATTTGTATGGTCAACAGAGTGTGAGGAAAACTTTCAACAACTGAAGCATATTTTGACCAATGCCCCTATTTTGAATATTATAGACCATGAAAAGGATTTCTTGGTTTGTACCGATGCTTGCAAATAAGGACTCGATGGAGTTCTTATGTAGGAGGAACACGTGATCGGTTTCGAGTCAAGAAAACTAAATGAGCATGAGTAGTAGTATGTCACCCATGATCTAGAAATTACGGCAGTTATGCATGCATTGAAGATGTGGAGACATTACTTGATTGGAAGAAATTTTGTCCCGATGACAAACCATTTTGGTATAAATTATTTGTTTGATCAAACATGGTTGAATTCCAGACATGCTAGATGGATGGTGTTGATTAGTGAGTTCGATTTTGAAATCAAACAAATAAATGGAAAGAAAAACAGAGTGGTTGATGCACTCAGCCGAAGCATACAGACAATACACTTAGAAACAATAAGTGTAGGAGAGTCTAACATCAAACAAATAATTAGAATCCTCTTACAAGAAGATGATTTTTTCAATCGGGTAAGAGAGGGGTTATAGCAATAACCCAATGAGAAAAAGCATGAAGAGTATTAGCTTAAATCTAATAAATTGTTATTGTAAAACAATAGGTTGTATGTTCTTGATTCGACAGAGCTGAAACACTTGATCATGGATGAATTCCATAGGACACCTTATGTAGGTCATCATGGTTATCAGAAGATGATAACATTAGTGAGGCGATTGTATTATTGGCCAAGAATGAAGCAATAAATTATTGAGTACATTGTCAGGTGTTTGGAATGTCAACAAGTCAAGGTTGAACATAAACACCCTCTAGGATTATTGCATCCTTTTCTAATTCCAGGATGGAAGTGGGAGACAATATCCATGGACTTTATTATTGGTTTTCCAAGGATAGTTAGGGAACATGATGCACACATGGTAGTAGTGGAGAATATGAGCAAGGAAACTCACTTTCTTCCCATCAAATCTAATTTTAAGGATATAGATGTTGCTAACATTTTTATGAAGGAAATGTTCAGATTGCATAGGTTACCCAAGACCATAATTTTAGACAGAAATGAAAAGTTCAATTCAAACTTATAGAAGGGCTTGTTTTTAGGTTTGGGAATGCAATTAATGTTTATCATGACCTACCATCCTCAAACAGATGGTCGGACGGAAAGAGTGAATAAAGTGTTGGAAGACATGTTGAGGATGCATGTCATGCATCAACCCAAGCAGTGGGAAGAATATTTACCCCTGATAGAGTTTTCTTGTCATAATGGTTATCAAGAGTCATTAAAGATGATCCCATTTGAGACTATGTATGGCAATAAATGCATAGTTTCAACTACTTGGGACTGACTAGTGGATAAAATCACACTTGGACTAGTTTTGCTAAAGTAAATGGATCAAGAAATGATTAGGATAAGGAAGAATTTGAAGATAGCATGAGATAGGAAAAAGAGATATGAAGATAGCACGAGAAAACATAAGGTGTTTAAGGTGGGATATCATGTGTATCTTAGGGTGAAAACCAAGAGGAGTTCCCTAAATATGGAGACTTTTGATAAGGTATCAACTCTATTGATACTGAGAGGGAGGTGAATCAAGATCAAGTACAATTTAAAACCTTTTTCAAATTATAATTAAACCATTCAATTATATCCAATGAGAAATGAACAATAGTATAAGATCTACACCAATACACCACAATACACCATGCACAATATATGAGAAATAATCAATAGTTATTATTCAAGGGAAGTAATGAATTCCAAAGGTAGCTACAACTTCCAAATGTAAAGGGAGAGATAAAGCTCCAAGAGGAAGATACAATCCTCCAATATAAAGAGAGATTTGAACTCTCCATCATTTCCCCTTCCTTCCACCCAAGAATATATGAGAGATAATAAAACTTTACATTAAATCATCACCATCAACCAATCATCACATAGAACTTGATAATGCTTCCTACGACTTCTTCAATTTCTGCAATTCTTCAATTATTGGAGTACTCTAATCCTATAGATAACATTAATCAATGTATTCTCTGAATTTCCTCCAAGTTTCACTCCTTGAATCCTCACCAAAAAGAAGTTATAGAGAGAATGGTAGACCTTGTTCAATTCTGGTTTATTCAGGAGACCGAAATTGTAAAGAATGCCCCGTGCTCAATATTTAACATCCAATTCTGAAACTCACACACAAGAAACTAAAGTCCGTACTCTTTCCAATTCAATTAGTCCCACATCATTTGGATTCTCTATGAATAAGTTATGACTATTTTACCCGGAAAACTTGTTTATTGACTAGTTTCAGGACTGGTCACAAACCCTATCTTCCACAGAGTGTAAATCCATAATTATAGCAAATAATGAGCTGAAATTTTTACCACAGGTACCTTGATATGTCTTCTCAATACCATAACAAGTTCACCATTTGAATCGTTATAGAAAAAAAGTTATAGCAAAAATGGTAAGATGACTTGAAAATACCATACCTTAGAACACATCACCAAAAGACTTCATCCTCCCTTGAAATCCGGCCTCCTTTACTTATGATTATTTCTGAAATTAGACTTGTGTGTAAAATGAATGTATAATGATATTTATTTATACCATTTATGTCACTTTATTTTAACATTAGGGATGACCTGACACTTTCTTATTTTGTAATTCTTTTCTTTAATTATCTTCAGGGCCTACATGTACTTCCTTCTTCAATTCACTTTGTCATCTTCAAAAATTCATTTCTCCTCAACCAGGAGGATCCACGTGATGTGCCACATACCACCAGAAACAACATGATGTATACTATCCATCCATGGGTGTTGTATCTGCATGTGCATTTTCCTTCATGCCCAAATACCTTCATCAATTTTGCGGTCCAAAACCCATGACTAGGGTTGACATCAATGACAATAACCAATCTTCCAACAATTCCCCCCTTTGTCATTTATGGAAACACTCATTCTCCTCCTATCATCATGATCCCAATTTCTCTCTCCATTTGAAATCAATGGCAAAGAGTAGGGCTTCTCCCCCTGAGTTTAATGGAAAAAGGTAACTCTCTTTTTTGGGGCTGCTCCCCCTAAACATGTGGCACTCAATAATACTTCATCCTTATTTTTGGTCTTTGGAACTTTTTATTCCTTAGAATCCTTTTATGTGGCTTCCATATTCTCTCTCTTCTTGATGTCTAGGATGTATATGTTGTCCAGTCTTCTTGTTGCAGTTGCAACCAATATTCTTGAGTTATTTTCTCTGATTTTACATTTTCGGGAGTCAGACGTAAGAGTGTATCCTTGATCACACATTTTACTAACACTGAGTAGATTATGATTCAAGTCTTTAACCAATAGGACATTCTTTTATTTTACATTTTTTCTTCCAAGTTCTACTACACTTTCTCCAAGTATTTTGGCAGACGATTCATCTCCAAATGCAACATTGCCACCCTTTCTCTTCTAGCTAATGAATTTGTCTTGATCCCCGGTCATGTGTGAAGAACATCCACTGTCTATGTACCATTCATCTTCTTCTTTACATTCTTTAGCGGTCAATGCTATTCGACAATATTCATTGTTTGGAATCTCTTTCCTTCTCCATACC
>ML821632.1:20040-33880 GCA_009831015.1 Picea engelmannii
AATACACGATTTCTATTAATCAGAGAAATGTACAGAGACTGTAAAAATATAGAGTGAAAGACTCGCTAGAATGGTGGCAGCTTATCTCTGAGAAGAGATGTGACGACTACTCGCATTCGCAAGAAGATGATTACAATGAGGCTTTGAAGGCCCTTTTACAATAAACGAGAATTCCAAAATTCCTAAACATCCAAATACCTAACCCTAGCAGATGAAGCGCCAAAAGTCATGTGGGCCCTGTTTGGGTAAGTGAGTACATCAACTTCCCGGGGTCGTAACTTTTGCATACAATCTTCGTTTTAGGCGTGTGATAGGTCGTTGGAAAGGTATCGTCGAGGAGATTTATTTTGGAGGATCAACTATGCCTTAGAATATCATTGAGAACCTTGATCTTGAAAAACCTTCATTTGGGCCCTCAAAATGGCCCCGGAAGTTAAAACCTGCTAAAAATAGTAATTTGCCAAAATTGTCAGAAAGCCGTTTTGAGCCATTTGGAAAAGGTGGGTGGCCATCGATATCCACCTGGATCAATCCTCCCTCCTTAGAAAGAAATGGTCTCCATTGCGTTGAGTTCCCGGGGGAGAGGGAAAAACATTTGTTGAATCTACATCTTGGTGAGCTGCTTGTCTTGTTGGAGACGTCGCGCTGCTCAGTTTGTGGAAATCTGTCACGAATCTGTTGCGGTTGAGGCTGCTCAACGATTCGAGATACATGAGAGGATGATGTGCAGAAGGAATCTTTTCACTTTGCTGCATCCTTGTCGACCTGCTTCTGTTGGATAGAAGGTGCTTGGGGCAAGGCTGTAGTGGTTGCAGTGTCCTTTTGTTCTCCTTTTGAATAGATTGTGAAGAAGATGAATTTTGCAGTATGAGATACTACCTTGCGACACTTTTTAGGTTGAACATTAGTCGGAACTACCTATGGTATTCTATAGAGATGACCCCCCAAAGTAACAATGACACTACGGGGTCGAGACTCATAAACAACATGGCGTCTCCACATATATGGTTGGCCCAAGAGCACATCACAGACATCGAGTGGGGAAACATCACATAATACCTCATCCTTGAAGGGTTGGATGTTGTATGATAATCGACACTGCTGGCTGACACAGAGGTCTCATTCTTGGTGAAGCCACCCAATGTTGTATGGCTGCAGGTGTGGTGTTTTCGATAATCCCAACTATTTGATGACCTCTGTTGAGATGAGGTTCTTCTGGCTTCCGCTATCAACAATAAAATGTAGCGGGGTCCCCTTCACCCACATCTATGAATGAAAAAGGCGCTCCCCTTCTTCAAGATCTGTTGGTTGTTTTGGTTGAATTGTTGCAGTCATGACAATAGCAGTGGGGTCTGCGTTGATGAACTGTCTTTTACCATTATTTTCAGAATTAGATTCAGAATCAAGGTTTGGCTTCTTGTCTTTGATCTCAGCCACCAATGACTGTTTTGAGCGACATTCATCAGTGTTGTGCCAAGGGATTTTGTGGAACTCACACCATTTTCCAGTGTCCTTCTTTGTCTTCCCGTGACCCTTCTTTTCCTGTGTCTTGGACTGGTTTTCGGGAGATTGTTTGTTCGGGCCGTTTTTTTCATACTTTGGTTGTTGCAGATTTGCAGACCTGAATTCCTGTTTGTTCTGGTGCTTAAATTTCTGCTCAATTTTAATAGCATATCGATAAGCAACACCGAGTGATGAGATGTCCTAGATTGAACATGTGGGCATGTATGGGCCCGTTACAAACCTTTAAACTTCCCTAGTGTTTTGATCTAAGAAAACAAAAATTCAAACACTATCCTATCTTTGTAGCATGTGGGAATGTATGGGCCCATTACAATATTTAAGATGTGTTTTGAAAAAGAAAACTAAGAGGGGTCCCATGAAGGGTCGTTGTCCTCTCCTAAAGGTTTTAATGTTCTTTAAGAGAGATGAAATCATTTCACAATCTTTTTCTGATTCTCAAGGTCACTTGAATGCACGAGAGAAGAGCATACTAAGCGATTGTAATTCAAATTCTAGTCCCAATGTAAGTTAGATGTGATTAAAAATGATTTCCACCTTATATTGTAAGCCAAAACAAACCATCCATGTGGCAAAAAGCAAGGAAGAGAAATTGATTTTATCCTCTTAAGTGCCTATGTGTGTTTGACTAACCCCTTTATATGATGAGGGGACTAAGTGTGGTGCAGCTTTAAAACATGCTTGATATCATTTTTAAGAGGGCAGATGGCCTTCCCCACATCTCAACAATCTTACAATGTGAAATTTTGCACAGGTGCGCGGGTCCTAGTGAAGATAGAGGTGCATAAAGTGCATGAGTGCGAGCAGAGACAAGTTAAAAAGCGCACGTGCACATAACATAACCGTGAGTAAAGCGCATGGGCGCACGATGGACGTTTGTGGGCTGAAAAACCCGTGCATATGTGGCTCACAGTCGAGAATGAAAAATCCGAATGGATTTCTCTCAATTCAACTTGGAATTGGCTGGTTGGCATGTCGGCTTAGGCCGGTTAGTGCACCTGCAAGTTAAACAAACTAAAAGAAGAGCAAAACAAACCCAAATGAGGTAGGAAATTGATACCTGTCCCCAGTGGAGTCACCAATCTGTTGCGCCTCTTTCATCACCTTGGTGAGCAAATAAGAGGTGCTTGCAAGCTAAGTTGGGTCTGCTGAGCAGGACAGCTGTAGAGAAAAAAGTTAGAGAAAGAAAACAAAAACTATAACTAAGAATTAGACTAATAGATGCAATAAAAATTAAAATCATGAGCATAGGGACATAGCAATAAAAAGAACAAAAAGACCCATGTCACCAATGTTTGAGGCTGATCTATTGATGAAAACAAAGTACCAAGAAGAAAGGGGACTATGAGTCCCTTCTTCCTCCAAGGGAAGGCTCTTGGACCCTCACTAGCTAGCTCTTCTTACAACAAAGAAAATAAAAATGGTGATGAAAGAACTCTTTACAAATCCACTCAATGGAGAGATGGATTGTCCAATGTAATGGTGCCCAAAGTGTTCTTATCAAGGATGGAGTCCTTACAACAATATAGGTAGCATAACATTACTTTGAATTCCTTTAGAAAATGAGGTGCATTCATGGATTTTTATAGCATTGCTTTGGGCTTTTGTTTAACTGCTTTGTAGTGAGAAAAGAGGCCATTTAGGGCATTCTTAGGTCTTTGACCAGCCCACCATTCGGATCTAGCCCAGATTTGGAGGTCAAATCGGCTTGGGAGCTGAACCATAAGTGGTTGGGAGGCTGACCACATTCATAAATGCGTCGTTTAGCAGGTGCGCGGCTTTTTGCGCTAACAGTCGTGCATCATGCGCCTGTACACGCTTTGTACATCCCTGTTCTACGCATGTGCGCGCACACCCAATGTATTCAAAGAGCTCTTCAATTTTTCACTACTTTGTATAGTTTTTTGACCTTTTTGAATGCTGTGGTATTAATTCAGGTCCATGAATGAGTTTATTACTGTTTGACGACGCTGAGTTCTTGTAACCATGTGCGGATGAAATTTCAGTGATAACAGATGCCCCCTGATGGATGAGGTTAGGAGCAGACGTATAGCCAAAATCCATCAATGTTTCTTCTACTGAGAATGTTGTTGTAAGAGAGAGTAATAGTGTGAGTGTCCAGAGCGATCCGTTGGAGGGAAAAAGGAACCGGTAGGACCCGACCTTCCATAAGGTGAGTAAAATATAAAACTGTGTACAAATGAGGCGGGCATGCCCCATGCTCGTGTCATGTAACTCTGACAAAAATGATGGAAGCGTTGGTGTAGACAACTGCATCGCCCTCGGGGGCGGTCGTGATAAAGGCAAAAGACAATTCTGCAAATGAACATACTCTGAATAGTAGGTAGTGATCGCGGGAATAAGTAGCAGCGATTATGTGGGCATTGATAGCCCAGCCAAGTTCAGAGGTCTTCGGCAAATGAGAGAAATAACTGCAATAGTCACAAAGTAAGAACCACCGTAACACGAGAAAGTGTTGGTGTCGAATGTTACGTGGGCCAACGACAACAGGGAGCAATGGTGTTTCACCATGTGCCGTCCGAGATCTCTCATTGAGTGGAGAATGAGAATCAAGATACTGTCGCCCTTCCGAAAAATTGTGCTGATGTCAACAAAAGGGGAACGCGACTCTCAGAAGCAAAGGGCTTCATGGAATCTATTGAGGTGAGGAAGTGGCAGAGGTACATGGACGAAGTCAAGAAGTGGGAAGACTCAAGACTGCCCTTGGTTGGAGGATGTATGAGATAAAAAGTGGCCGCAACCGTGTAACGAGGTTGAGTGTCAGGGGGACGACAAGACCGGTGATAAGTTGTGCCAGAGGCGAGACAAGGTGAACAAATTCAGAGGGTAGAGGTAAGTGACCTATGGGGGACTCTGAAGATATGGATGATGCCGACAAAGGTAGATGATAAGTAATGCTCCAACCAAGGGTGACATGGGTTGCATTTGGCCAAAAGGAGGGAAGAAGGTCGCCAAAGGTGACGACAAAAAAGATAATATAATGACTGGAAATAAAGGCGTTTGTACAATAAATAATGAATAATTTGGGAAGAAATGTACAAATATAGAAACGGGTGCCCCAGTGTGATATGGGTGGCCCATGTAGGGCAGAATTTGCTTAGAAAACTGATGAAGGGTGGGGGCCCCATTGGTGAGTTTCTGTATGAGGTAGGTGAAATGAAGGTAGGTTCGCAGATGGGCAAACTGATTGTGGAGGAAATGGAGGGTTCATGATACTACGTAGGTGCAGGTAAAAAATAGAACCGTAAAGAGATAATCTGGGAGTCTGTGTGGGAAAGCTAGCAAAATGAGGAGAAGGAGTATGTGGCTGATTCGCGACATGATGAAAGACTATCGGGACTCCCATCCCTAAAGGGTGATGAAAAAACAACATGAGTGTCAAAAAGTGGAAAAAGGTGCTATGAATGGGACAACTCATGTGGGTAAGAATGCTACCGGGTAACAATACCGAAGATGCAAATGGAGGCGTGGGTACTACAGAGCCGGGAATGGAGATCCTAGAGGCCAATATCAGAGGGTGTGACTGGAAATGTAAATGTGATACAACGGGAAAGACTACATGCCAGTGCTGAGTATATACTTGAAGGGGTTGTGTCGATGGATGATGATCAAGTACCTGCACACATGAAAACCAAATACCCAAAGTGAACAATATCTGAAGAGAATCAACGATATGAGCATGTATTTGATAAGTGTGATTATGCGCATCCGTACCTAACCGTGGTATGAAAAAAAGTTCCCCAGGGGCATATGAGGAAAAGAGACCCAGGGACTGTTGTGATGTAGGTGATGGGATGCTGATCCCGTGGCTGAAGACGGTTTGAAAAATGGACATCGTGGGCTCCCGGAATGGTGAGTGGAAGTTTGGAAAAAAGGCCTATATATAGCTGTAGGGCCCACATTGCCACCTCATTTGTACCTGCTGCAATAGTGACTGGACGAGCAGTTTTCAGAGGAGATTGGGAGATTCTGGGAGGACGAGGCAGCCAATTGAGGATCTACGAGTATCAGGTTAGTGGTCTGATCATCCTGCATAGAAATAGGTTTTCAATTTTTGGGCAGGGGCTATACGGAGGGCCGTACAGAGGTATTTAGGGGGTATGGGCCCCACATGCATGGGCGATCCAGTGATAGCTGCGCATACGTGTGCACCTGCCCACCGAATATACATGCATGGGGGCACGATAGAGGGGATTTAAGGTGCGCTTGAAGGGCGCGCCTATGAGTTGAACAGGCACGCACCAGGGCGCATCTGTGGGTTGAACAGGCGCGCCCCAGGGTGCGTCTGTGGGTTGAACAGGCGCGCACCTCTACGCGCCTGTATGGTGAACAGGTACGCATAGAGGCATGCCTGTGAAACAAGCAGGTGCGCATGGATGCGCACCTGTGTAGTGAACAAGCACGCATGTGTGCACACCTGTGTAGTGAGCAGGCACACATGTGTGCGCGCCTGTGGGTAACAAAACCGTGCTTAGGAGGCAAGGTTGGGGTGTATAAAAACTAGTCATTTTGATGTTGTGGATGGTTGTTTGAGCTGATATAGGGCTCTTTGTTGTCTGCAGGTGGACGGTGGTGACGATGCCAGTAGGGTGGTGAGAGCGAGACTGGTCTCAGCTGCGAGACGTCGTGGCCATTGAGGAGCCTGGTGTGCGTGCGACTTTGGCAACCTCTGGGTTGCTAATGTTCTTTGAGTGCCCGCTGATACGAGCACAGGAGTATTTGTTACAGTTCCTGATCCAGATGTGGAGTCCGGAGCTGCACCAATTCCTCATGCGAGGAGAGAAGATCCCCTTCACTGCGGTGGAATATGTTTATTTCTTGACTGGGCTCCCCTTTCGGGGAACACCTCTACCATCGGAGCCGGTGCTGCCTAGGGGTACTTTGCTCGCCGATATTGGCTGGAGATATTGTTCAGGTCAGAACATTATGTCCAGGACGGTGGTGAGTATATCGACGATAGATTCCCTGGCGCATCGTTGTATAGAAGCGATGATTGTGCGGGTATATGGGTCACTGGCGACCCAGCGGATTAGTGGTGGCCAGCTTCTGGTGCTGGAGAGAGTGTTGGCTGGCGAGCATTTCGCTTGGGGGCTGACGCTGCATGCGAGGATGTTGTCGCAGTTGGACCACTGTTAGTCTACTGATGCAGGGGAGTTTGCTTTCGGGTCCATCCTAGTGGCCTGGTTTCTAGAGAGGGTGCCGATGTTGTGCCCGAGGATTGTATTGAGTGTGCCTGGGGCACGAGAGCCATGGTTGAGGTGGTGGTCGACTGTATTGCTTCACCATGGTGGTGGCGAAGGGGGCCACTTCTTTTCGGCAGAGGCAGCGCAGGTATGGCGATAGATGCCGCAGGTGATTTTGTGGTACCCCTATGCCGGGGTGGACTTCTGGGATGATCTGGATATGGTGCTACCTCCTGGGGAGGTTTTTGATCATCGAGGTATGTTGATTGATGATGTAGATATGTATGTTTGCATATTTTTTGAGATAGCTTTCCATATGTTTATGATATAGATGCTAATACTATATGTTGTTTGTTTGTATGTGCAGATGTGGCACCTTGCGGGCAAGAGGTAGAGTTGCAGAGAGTGTCGGCTCCTTGGGAGCCGGAGAGATTTCCGCGGGGAGAGAGACGTCGACGGGAGGATGCCGCGGGGCGACTAGTTGAGCCAGAGAGGGTAGCGAGGAGGCGCCAGTTTAATGACCTTGGTGCAGGGCCATGACACGCTCCTCTGACGGCGGTCGGAGTGGATTTTGATGATATACGCTGTCGTCTGGAGACGGTTTTACAGGATGTGCCTGAGGGCATGTGGTCGCGCATCCAAGACGAGAGTTTCCTGGAGTAGTGTGTGGGGGTACCTCCACCATGGTGGTCCCTAGTGCGACGAGTAGCAGTGGTTGCTGCTATGACGAGTGGACGCCTGCCACCGGGGCAAGAGGGTCCTGTAGGGGGTGGACCACCACCGCCTGAGGTAGGTGGTGGTGGGCCTCCATCGCCTGAGGGAGGAGCAGGTGGTGGCACGATAGAGGCACCATGAGAGGTGCATGATGTATATATTTTTGTTTTGTTCTATATAGGCTGGTGAGCCCATTTTTGTACCGAGGTGCTGCATGGGCCCGCGGATACATGTATTTTTGTATGTAAACATTCAAATGGCCTGATGGGATTTTATATATACATGAGTATACCTATTTTGAGATCCATATGTTGTCTACATTTTTTTTGCTGATGAGTTGATGATGTCTATTCTATATATATGCTGTGACAGGATTTGTGAGATGTTTATGTATGTGTAGCTTGATGTGATATATGCCAATATAACACCATGTTAGCTATGTGATATGTTATTTGATTCAATTGTCTTGGAATATGTGTAAATGTAATGGAATCAAAATGTCAAGATAACAGCCTAACCTGCAGGTATTAGCAAAAGAGGCACGGATCGCGTACGCGGTACACATTGTTGAGCTGGAGAACGACTAGTTGAGAGTTGAGGAAGACGCTAAGGTGACGAATATGGTGATGCTGGGCGTCGACCAGGAGGCCAATGACAACAGTGTATTTGGCTTGGTTGTTGGTTGCTGACCCCAAGCATATGCCGCTTGAATGGAGCATTTCATGTGAGGGGGTTTATAGAGCCCAAGCAGTCGAAGCGAGATTTTGTGTCCAATGGCTGGCGCCGTTGGTGTAACTGATGTGGTAGGCTAGTGGAGGAAGCATCTATCAATAGCACAAAGGATAGTTTAGATGTGAGGGAAGGAGAAAAAAGAGTAAAAAATGCTAGAAAAGAAATAACCTAAAGTAGAATGACTACTTTTATGCATAAAATTTCTTGAGATACAACCCGTTGACGGGTTCTTTGAGAGAGAGGCCTTCGGGAGAGGCCAGGATATATGCACCTTTGGTGAGGCAATGTTGAATGATGTATGGGCCATGCCAGAGTGATTCAAATTTTCCATGGTTGAAGGTATCATGAGCCATATCGTAAGCCAGGACAAGGTCGCCTTCGCGGAATGATCGAAGGTAAACATGGCGATCAAAGGTAGCCTTGGAGTTTTTTTTAGCTGCCTCGTTGTTCTGTAAGGAAGATCGACGATCTTCATCCAGAGACTCCAAGTTTAGAAAGCTCTTCTCCATTGGAGCAGTGTTAGGTAATAGCTCAATTGCGGTGCGTAAGGTGGGAATTTCGCACTCGATGGGAAGAGTTGCCTCGACCCCATGGACTAAATGAAATGGTGTGAAACCAGTAGCGGTTTTCACAGCCGTTCGGTAAGCCCATAGCGCAGGAAATAACATATGATGCCAATTGGTTTTATGTTTATTAACCATGCACTGTAACATGGTCTTGAGGACTTTGTTAACTGCCTCGACCTGTCCGTTTGAATGAGGGTAATATGGTGAGGCAAACTCGTGAGAGAAGTCTAACCGATTGAGAGTTCGATGAAGATCTCATTCTCAAAGTGTTTTCCATGGTCGGAAATGAGTTGGAGGGGTACTCCAAAGCAGGATATGACGTGGTTAAAGAAAAAATGTGCTGCAGTGTCAGTGGTGTTGTTGAAAGTGGGCATAGATTCTGCCCATTTGGTGAAGTAAACAACGGCGACAACGATGTACTTGTGACCATTGCTAGAGGGGGGATTACAAGTCATGAATTCGATGCCCCATTTACAAAAGGGGCTGGCAGTGATGACAGGGTGAAGAAGAGTGGGGGAAGCTCGGGCTTTGTTGGCGTAGAGTTGACATTGCTCACATCGTTTCACGGCATGAATGCAATCATGAAACAAGGTAGGCCAAAAGTAACCGGCTTGGATAATATTTTGAGCGGTGGATATACCCGAAAGATGGCCCCCACATGCACCGCTGTGGCAGTCGTTTAAGACTCTGTCGGCCTCGTCAATAGTCAGGCATCGACGAAGAATGGTGTCGACGCCCTACCGATATAGGATGTCTCTGATGAGGAGGTAGCGGGGGGCCTGATGGTGAATACGTCGACGATCATCTCGTGAAAGGTGGTTACCAAACTTTTGAGTTTGAAGGTAGACGAGAAGGTCGCCATACCAAGGATCATCCGAAGTGATGTAAAAGAGATGTTCATTGGGAAAGTCGGTGTTGACGGGGGTACTGGTGGTGTTAGAGGGGAGGGCCGTGACAAGTTCGGCAAGAATGAGGGCCTTCTTACTCTTAGGTGTTGAGAACTCGAGGTCGTATTCCTGAAGGATAACGATCCAATGAGAAAATTTTCCATTAACTTGTCGATGGTTGAGCAAGTACTGCATAGGGTTGGAATCGGTGATAACCTTTGTGGTACAAAGCATAATGTAATGGCGCAGTTTCTGGACTACGAGGACAACTGCAAGAGTAAGTTTCTCTTCGTGTTTATATTTCAAGGGTGGTCCTGAAAGGTTTTTACTAATGTAATAAATGACATGTTCACGATTATCATCTTCGAGCTGGATGAGGACGCCGGCTACTGATACAACTGATGCTGATACGTAGAGGATATAGTCACGATTGTAGTCAGGCGCACTAATTAAAGGTGCATTTGAAAGCGCTACTTTAATATCATCAAATGACTGTTGGGCATGGTCGTCCCAGTGAAAAGGGATGTCGTGACGTAGTAAGCGAAGGAAACCGTTTGCGCGTATGGCGTAATCAGGGACAAAGTGTCTAAGAAAGTTAGCTTTGCCTTGTAGACTCTAAAGTTGTCGTAAATTCCGGGGAGGTGGAATTTCAGTGATAGCTTGGACTTTGAGGGGGTCCATGGTAATACCACTTTGGGAAACAATAAAATCTAGGAGGCGCCCTGCGGTGACATAGAACACACACTTGAGAGGATTCAAGCGGATGTTGTACTAACGACATCATTGAAAGATGATTCATAAATCATCGAGATGTTGGGTGCGTTTCTTGGATTGAGCTGTGAGGTTGTCCATGTAGGTGAGGATGATATTAGCCATATCATGAAAGATGTATGTCATCGCCCACTGGAAAGTTGCACCGACATTTTTTAAGCCGAAAGGCATGACACGATATGCAAAAGTACCCCATGGGGTAGTGAATGCAGTTATATACTGATCGATTGAGTGGATTTGAATTTGGTTATAGCCAGAGAATCCGTCCATAAAGAAGAGAGCCTCGTGGTCGACGCAGTCGTCAATAATTTGATCGATGAAAGGCGTTGGAAAGTTGTCTTTGGGACATTCGTTATTGAGATCGCGAAAGTCTGTGCAAACGTGGATAGTGCTCTATTTTTTGTCGACGGGTACAGGGTTGGAAACCCATGAGGTATAAGTGATGGGGTAAATAAACCCAGCAGTGCGTAATTTGTCAATTTCGGCTTTGATAGTCACGGCTTTGGATGGGTGTAGCGGTCGCTGTTTTTGGCGAACTGGTGTGATGTCGGGCCAGGTGTCGATGCAATGTTCGACAATAGAGGGATCGAGTCCCGGAATTTCCGTGTATGTCCAGGCAAAAATATCCCTATATTCCTGGAGGAGGGTTTTATATGTGTCGATTTGCTAAGGAGTGCAGGCAGCTCCAATGATGATTTCTTCGACAATGCCATTTTTAATGGAAATGTCAATTTTGATGGTGGGGGAAATGTTGGCCATATTACCTTCTTCAAAAGCATCAGGGGCAGGACTGGGATTGTTGAACCAATCTATAGGCCCTGACGAGATAAAATCTTTGGTTTCGATTATGTAAATGGGGTTTTGGTTAGGAGGCATGGGGGCTTCTTGTGGCGAGAAGAGTGCATGGTGATGTAGTGCATCCCAGGGAGAGTCCAGGTGGTTTAGCTCTTCCAGTATTTCCTTGTCGCATTGGAAACGTCGGGAATACAAGGGGTTATGAGGAGTGATCTCGGTGACAGTGTGGTTTCCCCTTGATGAAGAACCAGGGGGAACAATGCTAGGAGATGGTGATGGTTCACTCGACATAAACCATATATTGAAGTACTGAGGGGTACTCATGGTGGTTGGGTGGAGAGTGTCCGTAGGGGAATGGGCAGGAGAGTTGGTGGGGTTGGGGGGTAAATCCTTAGATACGTCATCTAAGAACCATGGAGGTGTTGGAAGTGCTTCGAGTTTGGGAGAAATGACATGAAGATCCTCTAGTGACGAGGTAATGTCAATTATTGCCGCTGCGGGTCGGTGAAGCAGGGCTAATTGACGTTGCCTATATTCAAGGATCATAGGACACTGGTATGTAAAATGATCTAATGAATCGCAGAGAGAGCAAGGGCGTCTCATACATTCATTGACTGAAGTGGTGACATAACGAATGTCAGTGATATTTGTTGAGGAGGACGTAGCAAGGCTGGGGTTGTTCTGGAAGTTCTGGCACACTGTGGCTAATGTTTGCCGAAAGCATGGCAGTGCTGGGAAATGATGGGTATAATGGACATACTCTGAACATATAGCACAAGCGTATTTGGTCCTCAACCCTTTACTACTGGAAGGGGGGGTGGTAGTGGCGAGACTAGCAGTAGTGAAGGGTGTTAAAGGAGTTTGATTGAGGGGGATTAAATTCCATAATTCAGGTAGTGATGGACAGTTGTTGGTTTGGTGGCCCTCTTTCTTACATAGTGCGCAAGGTTGTGGGATGAGTGGGGGAAGTGGAGCGGTGGGCTCCTTCTTCTTTCTCCTGCCCCCAGCTGTAATAGGGGGATTAGTGAGTGGGGGAGTGGTGGGGGTAAGGATAGGAATCGTCATGGGGATTCCTTCCTGTGGGGGAAGAGATGGTTGAGGGACCATCTCAGGTGGGTGTAAATACCATACGGGGATTGCTAACACCATATTAGGTAGTGTGAGCGTTGCGGCTACCTGAAAAGATTCTATACCAGGTGGAGGGTAAAAGAAGGGAATTTGAGTGAGGGGTTGGGGAACTGTCTCCCAAACTGGACTATGTCCTTGGGGAGAGGTGGAATCGTGGATTGATGAGGTTGACGAGTGTCCATGGGGGTTGTGAGGAGGGGTTTTTGTGATGACTGGGACGTCATATTTGACACAAGCCTCTGTAGGAGGAAGGGTATCCTCTGGGGGAGTTCCGTTAGATGATATGATGCATACGTGATTAGTAGGATGAAGGATTGGTGGTGCTCCATGGTACGTCCCTAACAAGGATGGATCTTTAAAAATCCCAGGACCCATCTCGACGAGTGGATATGCGTCTTGGTTTGTGTGGATGAGAGGAAGAATGTTATCGAGGTTGGCATATGGGTTAGGCTCATAATGTGAGACTTGGTCGATGGTCACGATCTTCCCATTGTGGGGGAACATCATTGTCCGAAAGACGGAATATGCCACTGCCTTCATAGCGTACATGTAGCTACGACCAAACATGATATTATAATCGAGCGGGGCGTCGATAACTTCGATATCGATGAGAATAGTATTGCCCCCGAGTTCAATGGGGACGTTTTGGAAGAGCCCTTCAGGAGAGGATGGTCGTATGTCATAAGCTCGTAAGGTGATGGCGGAGGGTATGAGTTCCGAGGAACCAAGTTTCTACCATACTGTTTTGGACATGATGCACGTAGATGCACCTTCATCGATGATACACCGATGAACTGTGATGTTCCGTATTTTCACTGGTATTTGAAAAGTGATCAAGGCGGGAAGACGAGGTTCTCCGCTATCAAGATCAAAGGTGATGAGTCAAGTATCTGTAGGGTCGACTGCCCCCAAAGAGAAAAGTATTGATTTCCGCTGAGTAGGAAAAGTCTGGAGAAATTCCAAGACTGACATGGCAACCAGGGATTATGCTAAGTCGTCTACCAAACTATAGTTATGAGTTGCCTGGGCCTGTGGGTTGTGGACATTCCTGCGCAATGGGATGCGAGGGATGGGAAGCGGGGGTTCGGAGGAAGGGCAAGGGATCACCAACGGGGGTGGCGTTGGTGTAGGGTTTGTCTCTGGAGGGATGGGAGTAGACTCAGCAGGGGTATGATACTGACGATTACGCATTTGCAGAAGGATTTCTTCCTCACTGGTGAGGAGAAATGTATGATCTACTGGATTGTTGGGGTTGAGGTATTGTCCCGCCTGAGGTGGGGGATGTTGTGTGTCCTATTTGGTGTTTATCACACCTTGATGTGGAATAGGATTTTGTAGCACGGCGGGAGGGGGTTGTTGCATGTATTGTTGTGGTGCCTGCTGAGGGGCAGGTTGTGCAGGAGAATGGGGAAGACTACCAGAGTCTTGCAACCATTTGAAATCAACGATCTGGGGGCAATGATGAGTGTAATGGCCGAACTCACCACAAAGGGCACAAGGGAAGATGGTTTTAACATTATTT
>ML821633.1:34342-58836 GCA_009831015.1 Picea engelmannii
TTAGTTACTTGGATAGGGAATGATCCCAAGATATCTGGAAAGTCAGTATTTTGCCAACCATTCGAAAGCCAACTCATCCTTCTAGAAGATTCTTTCTAGAAGGATCGAGAACTCACCCATTTTCCTTCTTTAGAAACATGTTCACACCCTGACTTCAAGTACAGTGCGAGAAGTTCGCAGTCAAGATGAAGGCAGCCTGCGAGAATTAAGTATTCTCGCAGGAGAGTATATATGCTGCCTGCGAACTATCTTTTAAACTATGCTTTCTGGAAACTAACAAGTGTAACTTTTCTCATGAAAATGTTCTTAATAAAGAGTTCGATTTTCTATTATCATGACACTATCATGACATCATCCCGATGACCAAAAATGTGGATAACAAGAGTACAAGGTAAAGAATCTCTTCATGCTAGTTCAAGTTCCAATGATGAATCTCATATTCATGAATGAAAGAGAAATGAGTTATTTCATATACGAGTTGTATCTAAACATACTAAGATAGATACATTATTTGATCCGGGTTCCCAAGTAAACTTAATATCTGAAGCACTTGTCAAGAAGATGGGTTGTATAACGAAACCACATCCAAATCCTTACCCTCTTGTTTGGGTATGTGACAAAGAAAAACTTAATGTCACCAAACAATGTATGGTTAGATTTTCTATTGCTTCAAAGTTGATTGATGAAGTAGATTTGGATGTTGTACCGCTTGATATATGTGGCATAGTGTTGGGAAGTCCTTATCTTTATGATAGAAAAGAAGTCTTCTTTAGTCATGAGAATAAATACCACCTTACTAAAGGGGGAGTGGAATATATTGTTAGAGCTCACAGCATGAGGGTGAATATGATACTTGTTAGTGCAGGACAAATGAAAAGACTCATAACCACTAATAATAGATATGTACTCATGGTTGTCAAAGAGAAAGATGTCGGGACATCCGATGCTTTCCAAGGGTGTGATCCATCTCATAAAAAGGAATTAACTAATATTGTTTCTAAGTATGATGATATTTTTCAGGAACCAGATGGATTACCTCCTAAGCGGGAAATCCAACATGAGATACATCTGCAACAGGATTCTCGTTTGCCTAATGTGGGCATTTATAGGATGTCAGTTGTGGAGATGACAGAGATCAAGAAACATGTACAAGGCTTATTGGATCAAGGGGTCATCAGGCCCAGTTCATCTCCTTGTGGTTCTCTGATCATGATGGTGCCAAAGAAAGATGGCACATGGCGAATGTGTGTCGATTACCGAGCCTTAAATAAAATCATGGTGAAAAATCGATACCCTCTTCCTCGCATAGATGATTTACTTGATCAGTTAAAGAATGTTGTTTATTTCACTAAGTTCTATTTGCGCAGTGGATATCATCAAATCAGGGCTGCAGAACATGATGCATGGAAGACTGCCTTTAAAACCAAACAAGGATTGTTTGAGTGGTTAGTTATGTCGTTTATGGTTTGTAATCCTCCGACAACTTTCATGAGTGTGATGAATATTGTATTTAGGCCTTTCCTGGATGACTTTGTGATTGTATATTTAGACGACATTCTTGTTTTCAGTGGGACTTGGGATGAACATGTCAGGCATGTAAAGCAAGTATTGGATACTTTGCAGAGGGAAAATATGTATGTGAAAATGTCTAAATGTGAATTTGGCAAGACTGCACTTGTATACTTAGGTCACATCGTAGGAGGAGGACAATTGAAGATTGATCCTTCCAAAATTGAAGTGATTGTGAAATGGCCTAAGCCAAAGAGTGTAACTGAGATTCAAATCTTCTTGGGTGTAGTCCAGTATCGG
Organism: Picea engelmannii; assembly: GCA_009831015.1. NCBI lineage: Eukaryota > Viridiplantae > Streptophyta > Pinopsida > Pinales > Pinaceae > Picea > Picea engelmannii. The sequence goes on from ML821633.1 coordinate 36,152, forward strand.
AGAAGATTCATTCCCAACTTCTGTTTTATCGTAGCCCCTCTGCATGCCTTAACCAGTGTGAAGAACACTTTTCAGTGGGAAGGAAAGAAACAAAAAGATTTCAAAATTTTGAAGGAGAAGATCAGTATCGCACTAGTATTAGCATTATCGAATCTTCAACAACTGTTCAAGATCGAGATAGATGCCAGCGGATATGCCATGGGTGTAGTATTGATACAATATTGTAAGCCTATCTGTTACAACTCTGAGACTTTTAACCAAGCTATTGGTAACTATCCTACATATGATAAAGAGTTGTATGCATTAGTTCAAAGCATAAAGAAATGGAAGCATTACTTGTTAGGGAAGGAAACCATCATACATATAGATCACCATCCCTTATAGTATATTCAGGCACAGACCAAATTGCAGCAATCTCGACACTACATATGGATGGGTTTTCTACAACAATTTCATTTGTTAATCAAGTACAAGAAGGGTACAAGTAACAAGGTAGTTGATATGCTTTCTAGACCTCCTATTGATGCTTCTATTATTTTGAAGAATACTTCTTTATCTCATGATAGCTATGTAGAACAATATGCCATCGATGAAGATTTTAAAGAAGTATATGAGACGCTAACCCATGGTGCACAGGTAGAGAACTATGGTATTTAGGGAAAGTTACTCTATCATCTTGGGAAGCTATGTATTCCTACAAGTAAACGAGTCCATGCAATATGAGAAGCTCATACTTCTCTTGTATCGAGACATTTTGGGGTAGGAAAAACTATGGCTCATTTGTAGAGGTTTTTTTATCGGCCTCAAATGAAAGCAATTGTAAGTAAATATGTAAAGGGGTGTGTGATGTGTTCTACTTGTAATCCCACTAATAGAAAATTGGGGCTATACTCACCACTTCCTATTCCATCTGATCCATGGGAAATCATTTCCATGGATTTTGTAGGGGGTTTAACAATGACCAGAGGCGATCATGATTATTTGTATGTCGTAGTAGATAGGTTCAGCAAGATGTGTATCTTGATGCCATGTAAAAAGCAGATCAGTGTTGAGCAGACTACTAATCTCTTTTTTCAGCATGTTTGGGTTCACTTTGGATTACCCACGTCCATTTTCATGGATCGAGATACTCAATTCCTTGGGGATTTTTGGACTAGCTTATGGAGAATGATGGACACCAAATTGAAGAGGAGCATTTCTTTTCATCCATAGACCGACGGACAAACAGAGGTGGTAAATAGAACAGTGATACTTTTTCTTCGAGGCTACTGCAGCAAACATCCTAAGTTATGGGATGAACAGATATCGTATGTACAACATGCTTATAATCGATCTTTACATTCATCGACTCAGAGTTCACCTTTTGAGCCATGTTATGGGTACCTGCCAAAGGTTCCTTTGGACTTGATGTATAGGAGAGATGCCGATGTGCATGAAGAACGCACAGAGGTTAGAGCCCGCAATTTAATCCAGAGGATTCAACAGATACACCAGGCAATCAGGGAACAGTTGGAGAAGAGTCAAGCACAATATCAAGCTCAGTATGACAAGCACATGGTTGATCATCAGTTCTAGGTTGGAGACTGGGTATTGCTTCATATCAACAAGGAACAATTGAAGGGTGAAGGCAAGAAACTCAAGCCCATCCGATATGGACCCTTCACTATTTTGGAGAAAAGAAGCACTAATGATTTTCATTTAGATCTTCCACCTTGTATACAGATATACTCAGTTATGAACGTAGAGAACTTGAAACTTTTTGAACCTCCCATGATCATGGATCAGGATGAGGAAGTTTCAATACCATCAGTTGATGAGTTTGCACCTGAGTACTTGGATGAGTTACAAGAAGATATCATCTTGGACAAAAGGAAGAGGACTTCACACAGGGGTGATGTTGATTATCTTCGAGTAGAATTAAAGGGGACACATCCAAGCAAGGCAAAGTGGATTGAGAAAAATAAGGTGAGGGAACTCTTCCCTCACATACCAATTGATTGATGAAAGATTTTGGTGGTCCAAAAATCTCTTAGTCGGAAGGTGTGATCCAAAATGGATTCAAAGGAGGTTAAGACATCTCAAAATGCACAGAAGCAAATCAGAGCGCTCAGAATGGCTCCAACAGACAACAAAAGGGAAAAAAATTCAAAGTTCCTAAAACTCAGTGAAAATGGCATAATCACAAAGAGCGCATCACAAGATGTCTACCGATGCAAATGGATCATCAAACAGAGTTACAGATCAAAAATTATAAGCGGTCAAAGTTTATCGTGCCACGTGGCCCAGTCCATGAAAAAATTTATTTGACTCCCCAAGAGTTGAACTCATAACCTCCAAACAAGCCAAAAGCCCTACACACACGTGCTAACCACTACACCATACATTTTTTCTTGTTTGTAATATGGTTTAGATGTTATTTAAATGTAAACTTTAGTCTTAGGTGCCAATGAGAGGGGCTCGACCTTCAGCCCAGACCTTGATCACGTTTTTTTTCCCACATGACCATATTATTCCACCTCTTTTGGGGCTTAACCCAACCAACCGCCAAATATAGCATATTCGCCACTAAATTTAGCCTTTCCACCATTTTCTCCGCCAGTTTGTAACCTCCGCCAATTTTAGCAAGCACACCAAAAATTTGTTGTAACACATGTGTAAAATAGGGAGTCCATGGGATTTGACCCCGGAACCTCCCAACAACCTATGCCTTAATTTAGCCGATCTAACCAACTTTCCAACCACTTGAGTTATGACATAACTGCCTAGAATTTGTGTATAAGGGGGTTTCGCACAGTCCATGAGAAGACACGAGAGCCCAGAGAAGGGTAAGGGTGAGCGCATCCATACAGTACATATTTGGGTGCATTTTTCAAGATTTTGTCTCGTATTTAGAGATCTTTCAGTCATTAATTTCCGGAGCAGTGGCACAAAAATCGAGGTAGGGGTGTCTTGGGGGCCCAAAAGTGTCCGACTTGGATTGAGGCGTGGAGATAGTCATTGTTAGGTAAAAAAATTCCATGAACGCAATGGTGGTGTTGGTTTTCTAATATGAGAAAATATTTTGTGACTTAACTCCAGAATGAGGTATACTTATGTATTTTGCCCAATTCTTTTGTGGAGTTAATAAAAAGACCTACCCATTTGAGAGAAGGACCTAGAGATGTAGCCCACTAGGGACACACTCCATTATCAAGTTCTTTATGTTCATATTGCATGATTGTGTCTCTTTCATTTTGAGCTTTTCCTTCTTTATGGTGTATTTTTGTTTATGCTCATTTTATGCAATTCTTTAATAAGTCACCTGACGAAAAGATCTCGGATCATGTTGGTATCAGAGTAGTCGTATTTGAATTGAATTGTTGAGTATGAATGCTTAGTAGGGCCAAGAATAAACATGGTGAAGGAACTCTTAATATGTTCAATCGCGAAGTTGGATGTACATCCCGAAGGAAGAAGATGTTAAAAGAAGACAAGCATGATGAAAAGGAGAAAAAATTTCACATGGTATTTTATCACATGTCAGAAATGGTCGAACGAATGTATGGAGATTATGAGAATAGGATGAAGAAGAAGGAGAGGAAAAAGGAAGCACATGCAAATGATGATGCTTCGTTAAACCAAGGGGTTGGAGGAGATCCTCCCGAGCCTTCATCTTCACCTTCAAGTTCTAGTTCTTCCTCTGAGAATTCTCATCACTCTCAACATTCTAACCATAAAGCCTCTTTTAAGAAACCTTTATTAAAGCTTGATGTAAATTTTGCTTTACCTATGTTTAATGGAGATGCTAATCCTGAAAACTTAGACAATTGGATACGACAGGTTGAAGTATATTTCTGTGTTCAACATATTGACGAAGAAGAAGTTAAAGTGCAACTGGCTTCTCTTCAGTTGGAAGGCACCACTCTCGTATGGTGGGAGAGCAAGCTACAAGAAAAACGTAAGTGTGATAATCTTCTTTCCTCATGGTCGGATTTTAAAACAAAGATAAAGAAGCAGTTCTATCCATTATGGTATTTACATAAAGCAATGATGGAATGACAAACGTTGAGATAGAGTAAAGGTCAGAATGTACAAAGTTTCATAGAGGAATTTAGGAGGAAAGCTTTAGAATTGAATATTCCTTTGGATTCTTATGAAACTTTAATGAAGTATATTGGTGCACTTCATAGTTATATTCATCATACTTTTCTCTTGTTTAACCCCACTAGTCTTGACGAAATTTGTGTGCAAGCCACTCACCTTGAGAACATGGGAAAACATGTTCAAGAAGATCCCATGAAGAAACCTTCCAATTCCCCACAAAAGACTTTCAAGAAGTTCAAAAGGAAGGGCAAGAAGACCGCTACAGTAATGAGAGAAGGAGAAAAACCATATTACACTCATTGCAAGAGGAGCCGTCACGATGAAGAACATTGTTGGAAACTACATCCGAAAAAGAAACCGAAACAGTTCAGTAGAAAGGGGAAGACAAAGACTGTTGCTATAGTGCAACAAGATCCTAGTTCTGAATCAGGGGATGAAAGAAAGATCACAACAGCTAGAGTACAAGGTAAAGAATCACTTCATTCTAGTTCAAGTTCCAGTGATGAATCTCATATTGATGAATGAAAGAGGAATGAGTTATTTCATATACGAGTTGTATCTAAACATATTAAGATAGATACATTATTTGATCTGGGATCCCAAGTAAACTTAATAACTAAAGAACTTGTCAAGAAGATGGGTTTTATAATGAAACCACATCCAAATCCTTACCCTCTTGGTTGGGTATGTGACAAAGAAAAACTTAATGTCACCAAACAATGTAGGGTTAGATTTGCTATTGCTTCAAATTTGATTGATGAAGTAGATTTGGATGTTGTACCACTTGATATATGTGGCATAGTGTTGGGAAGTCCTTATCTTTAAGATAGAAATGTTTTCTTCTTTTGTCATAAGAAAAAATACCACCTTGCTAAAGGGGGAGTGGAATATATTGTTAGAGCTCACAGCATGAGGGTGAATACGACGCTTGTTAGTGCAGGAAAAACGAAAAGACTCATAACCACTATTAAGAGATATGTACTCATAGTCATCAAAGAGAAAGATTTCGGGACATCTGATGCTTTCCAAGGGTGTGATCCATCTCATAAAAAGGAATTAACTGATATTGTTTCTAAGTATGGTGATATTTTTCAGGAACCAAATGGATTACCTCCTAAGAGGGAAATCCAACATGAGATACATCTGCGGCAGGATTCTCCTTTGCCTAATGTGGGTATGTATAGGATGTCAATTATGGAAATGACAGAGATCAAGAAGCAGGTATAGGGATTATTGGATCAAGGGGTCATCACACCCAGTTCATCTCCTTGTGGTTCTCCGATCGTGATGGTGCCAAAGAAAGATGGCAGATGGCGAATGTGTGTTGATTATCGAGCCTTAAACAAAATAATGGTGAAAAATCGATACCCTCTTCCTCGCATAGATGATTTACTTGATCAGTTAAAGAATGTTGTTTATTTCACTAAGTTGGATTTGCGCAGTGGATATTATCAAATTAGGGTTGCAGAACATGATGCATGGAAGACTGCCTTTAAAACCAAACAAGGATTGTTTGAGTGGTTAGTTATGTCGTTTGGGCTTTGTAATGCTCTGACAACTTTCATGCATGTGATGAATGATGTATTTAGGCCTTTCCTAGATGACTTTGTGATTGTATATTTAGATGACATTCTTGTTTTCAGTGGGACTTGGGATGAACATGTCAGGCATGTAAAGAAAGTATTAGATACTTTGCAGAGGGAAAAGATGTATGTGAAAATGTCTAAATATGAATTTGGCAAGACTGCACTTGTATACTTAGGTCACATCGTGGGAGGAGGACAATTGAAGATTGATCCTTCCAAAATTGAAGTGATTGTGAAATGGCCTGAGCCAAAGAGTGTAACCGAGATTCGAAGCTTCTTGGGTGCAGTCTAGTATTGGAGAAGATTCATTCCCAAATTCTCTTTTATCGCAGCCCCTCTGCATGCCTTAACCAGTGTGAAGAACACTTTTTAGTGGGAAGGAAAGCAACAAAAATCTTTCAACATTTTGAAGGAGAAGATCAGTACCGCACCAGTATTAGAACTATTGAATCTTCAATAGTTGTTCGAGATCGAGACAGATGCCAACGGATACGCCATGGGTGCAGTATTGATACAGTATCATAAGCCTATATGTTACCACTCTGAGACTTTTAACCAAGATGTTGTTAACTATCCTACATATGATAAAGAGTTGTATGCATTAGTTCAAAGCATAACAAAATGGAAGCATTACTTGTTAGGGAGGAAACCATCATACATACAGATCACCAGCCCTTAGAGTATCTTCAGGCACAAACCAAATTGCAACAATCTCGACACTACAAATGGATGGGTTTTCTACAACAATTTCATTTGGTAATCAAGTACAAGAAGGGTACAAGTAACAAGGTAGCCAATATGATTTCTAGACCTCCTATTGTTGCTTCTATTATTTTGAAGAATACTTCTTTATCTCATGATAGATATGTAGAACTATATGCCATCGATGATGATTTTAAAGAAGTATATGAGAAGCTAACCCATGGTGCACAGGTAGAGAACTATTGTCTATAGGGAAAGTTACTCTATCATCTTGGGAAGCTATCTATTCCTACAAGTGAACGAGTCCATGTAATACGAGAAGCTCATACTTCTCTTGTATAGGGGAATTTTGGGGTAGGAAAAACTATGGCTCCTTTGTAGAGGTTTTGTTATTGGCCTCAAATGAAGGAAATTGTAAGTAAATATGTAAAGGGGTGTGTGATGTGTTCTACTTGTAAGCCCACTAATGGAATATTGGGGCTATACTCACCACTTCCTATTCCATCCCATCCATGGGAAAACATTTCCATGGAATTTTTAGGGGGTTTACTAATGACCAGAGGGGGTCATGATTATTTGTATGTCGTAGTGGATAGGTTCAGAAAGATGTTTATCTTGATGCCATGTAAAAATATGATCACTGTTGAGAAGACTGCTAATCTCTTTTTTCAGCATGTTTGGGTTCAGTTTGGATTACCCACATCCATTGTCTCAGATCGAGATACTTGATTTCTTGGGGATTTTTGGAGTAGCTTGTGGAGAATGATGGACACAAAATTGAAGAGGAACATTTCTTTTCATCCACATACCGACGAACAGACAAAGGTGGTAAATAGAACAATGATACTTATTCTTCAAGGCTACTGCAACAAGCATCCTAAGTTATGGGATGAATAGATACCTTATGTACAACATGCTTATAATCGATATTTACATTCATCCACATAGAGTTCACCTTTTGAGACATGTTATGGGTACCTACCAAAGGTTCCTTTGGACTTGATGTATGGGAGAGATGTCGATGTGAATGAAGAACACACAGAGGACAAAGCCCACAAGTTCATCTAGAGAATTCAATAGATACACCGGGTAGTCAGGGAATAGTTGAAGAAGAGTCAAGCACAGTATAGAGCTCGACATGAAAAGCATAGGGTTGATCATCAGTTCCAGGTTAGAGACTGGGTATGGCTTCATATCAGCAAGGAATGATTGAAGGATGAAGGCAAGAAAATCAAGCCCATCTGATATGGACCCTTCACTATTTTGGAGAAAAGCAGCACTAATGCTTTTTGTTTAGATCTTCCACCTTATATGAAGATATACTCATTTGTGAATGTATATAACTTGAAACTTTTTAAACCTCCCATGATCATGGATCAGGATGAGGAAGTTTCAATACCATCAGTTGATGAGTTTGCACCTGAGTACTTGGATGAGTTACAAGAAGATATCATTATGGACAGAAGGACGAGGACTTCATGCAGGGGTGATGTTGATTATCTTCGAGTAGGCTTAAAGGGCACACATCCAAGCAAGGCAAAGTGGATTGAGAAAAATAAGGTGAGGGAACTCTTCCCTCACTTACCAATTGATTGATGAAAGCTTTTGGTGGTCCAAAAATCTCTCAGTGGGAAGGCGTGATCCAAAATGGATTCAAAGAAGGTTAAGACAACTTAGAATGCACAGAAGCAAATCAGAATGCTCAGAATGGCTCCAGTAGATAGCAAAAGGGAAAAAAATTCAAATTTCCTAAAACTCAGTGAAAATGACATAATCACGAAGAGCGCATTGCAATATTTCTACCGGTGCAAACGTCTCATCAAACAGAGTTACAGATCAAAAGTTATAAGCAGTCAACATTTAGTTAAACTTGGTCAAACAGGCAAAATTCAAAGTGACACATGGCACCACTGCAAAGGTGAAACATGGCATAGCTGAGTTGGCAAGATGACATGGCATGGCAGACACATGGGCACGTTCAGTGATGACACATGTCAACTTCATTGGCAAATCATATTGTGACAAGTGGCAGTTTTGGTGGACCAGTTATATGGTGCCATGTGGCCTAGTCATGGGATGCCACGTGGCACCCCTCCAATGGATAGAAAATGATAAATTTTATTCGAATCCACAAGAGTCGAACTCATAACCTCCAAACAACCCAAAGGCCCTACACACACATGCTAACCACTACACCATACATTGTTTCTTGTTTGCAATATGGTTTAAATGTTATTTAAATGTAAACTTTAGACTTTAGGCGCCAATAAGAGGGGCTAGGCCTTCAACCCAACCCCTGATCAAGTGTTTTATCCCAGATGAGCATATTATTCTGCCGCTTTGGGGACTTAACCCAACCAACTGCCAAATATATCATATTCGCCACTAAATTTAGCCTTTCCACCATTTTATCCGCCAACTTGTAACCTCCGCTAGTTTTAGCAAGCAAGCCAAAAATTTGTTGTAACACATGTGTAAAATAGGGAGTCCATGGGTTTCGACCCCGGAACCTCCCAATATCCTATGCCTTAATTTAGCTGATGTAACCAACTTGCCAACCACTTGAGTTATGATGTAAATGCCCATAATTTGTATATAAGGGGTTTTGCGTAGTCCATGAGAAGACACGAGAGTGCAGAGAAGGGTCAGGTTGAGCACATCCATATAATATGGATTTGGGTGCATTTTTCAAGATTTTGGCATGGATTTCGATATCTGTCAGTCATTAATTGCAGGAGCAGTGGCATAGAAACTGAGGCAGGGGTGTCTTGGGGGCCCGAAAGTGTTCAACTCGGATTGAGGCATGGAGACAGTCATTTTTAGGTAAAAAGACACCACAAACATAGTGGTGGTGTTGTTTTTCTGATCTGAGCAAATATTCTGTGGATTAACTCCATAATGAGGTATACTTATGTATTTTGCCCAATTCTTTTGTGGAGTTAATAAAAAGACCTACCCATTTGAGAGCAGGACCCGAAGACATATTCCACTAGGGATGAACTCCATTATCAAGTTCTTTGTGTTGATATTGCATGATTGTGTCTCTTTCATTTTGATCTTTTCCTTCTTTATGGTGTATTTTTGTTTATGCTCATTTTATGCAATTTTTTAATAAGTCACATGACAAAAAGATCCTGGATCATGTTGGTATCAGAGTAGTCATCTTTGACTTGAATTGTTGAGTATCAATACTTTCTAGGGCCAAGCATAAGCAGGGTGAAGGAACTCTTAATACGTTCCATCCCGAAGTTGGTCGTACATCCCTAAGGAAGAAGATGGCAGAAGAAGACAAGCATGATGAACAAGAGAAAAACTTTCACATGGTCTTTTATCACATGTCAGAAATGGTGAACGAATGTATGGAGATTATGAGAAGAGGATGAAGAAGAAGGAGAGGAAAAAGGAAGCACATGCAGATGATGATGCTTTGATAAACCAAGGGGCTGGAGGAGATCCTCCTAAGCCTCCGTCTTCGCCTTCAAGTTCTAGTTCTTCCTCTGCGAATTGTCATCACTCTCAACATTCTAACCATAAAGCCTCGTTTAAGAAACCTTTATTAAATCTTGATGTAAAGTTTGATTTTCCTATGTTTGATGGAGATGCTAATCCTAAAAAGTTAGACAATTGGATCCGACAAGTTGAAGTATATTGTCGTGTTCATCATATTGACGAAGAGGAAGTTAAAGTGCAACTGGCGTCTCTTCAGTTGGAAGGCACCACTCTCGTATGGTGGGAGAGCAAGCTACAAGACAAAAGTAAGTGTGGTAAGACTATTTCCTCATGGTCGGATTTTCAAACAGAGATAAGTAAGCAGTTCTATCCATTAGGGTATTTACATAAATCAATGATGGAATGACAAATAGTGAGACAGAGTAAAGGTTAGAACGTACAAAGTTTCATAGAGGAATTTAGGAAGAAAGATTTAGCATTGAATATTCCTTTGGATTCTTATGAAACTTTAATGAAGTATATTGGTGCACTTCATAATTATATTCGTCATACTTTGCTCTTGTTTAACCCACTGGTCTTGATGAAGTTTGTGTGCAAGCCACTCACCTTGAGAATAGGGGGAAATATGTTCAAGAAGATCCCATGAAGAAACCTTCCAATTTCCCACAAAAGGCCTTCAATAAGTTCAAAAGGAAGGGCAAGAAGACCACTATAGTAATGAGAGAAGGAGAAAAACCATCTTGCACTCATTGCAAGAGGAGCGGTCACGATAAAGAACACTATTGGAAACTACATCCAGAAAAGAAACTGAAACAGTTCAGTAGAAAGGGGAAGACAAATACTGTTGCTACAGTGCAGCAAGATCTTGGTTCCAAATCAGGAGATGAAGGAAAGATCACAACAACTAGAGTACAAGGTAAAGAATCTCTTCATGCTAGTTCAAGTTCTAGTGATGAATCTCATATTGATGAGCAAAAGAGGAATGAGTTATTTCATATACAAGTTGTATCTAAACATACTAAGATAGATACATCATTTGATCCAGGTTCCCAAGTAAACTTAATATCTGAAGCACTTGTCAAGAAGATGGGTTTTATAACAAAACCACATCCAAAGCCTTACCCTCTTGTTTGGGTATGTGACAAAGAAAAACTTAATGTCACCAAACAATGTAGGGTTAGATTTTCTATTTCTTCAAAGTTGATTGATGAAGTAGATTTGGATGTTGTACCGCTTGATATATGTGGCATAGTGTTGGGAAGTCCTTACCTTTATGATAGAAAAGAAGTCTTATTTTGTCATGAGAACAAATACCACCTTCCTAAAGGGGGAGTGGAATATATTGTTATAGCTCACAACATGAGGGTGAATAGGATGCTTGTTAGTGCAGGACAAATGAAAAGACTCATAACCACTAATAAGAGATATGTACTCATGGTCCTCAAAGAGAAAGATGTTGGGACATCCGATGCTTTCCAAGGGTGTGATCCATCTCATAAAAACAAATTAACTGATATTGTTTCTAAGTATGATGATATTTTTCAGGAACCAGATGGATTACCTCCTAAGAGGGAAATCCAACATGAGATACATCTGCAGCAGGATTCTCCTTTGCCTAATGTGGGTATGTATAGGATGTCAGTTGTGGACATGAAAAAGATCAAGAAGTAGGTGCAGGGATTATTGGATCAAGGGGTCATCAGGCCCAGTTCATCTCCTTGTGGTTCTCCGATCGTGATGGCGTCAAAGAAATATGGCACATGGAGAATGTGTGTCGATTACCAATCCTTAAATAAAATCACGGTGAAAAATTAATACACTCTTCCTCGCATAGATGCTTTACTTGATCAGTTAAAGAATGTTGTTTATTTCACTAAGTTGGATTTTCACAGTGGATATCATCAAATCAGGGTTTCAGAACATGATGTATGGAAGACTACCTTTAAAACCAAACAAGGATTGTTTGAGTGGTTAGTTATGTCGTTTGGGATTTGTAATGCTCCGACAACTTTCATGCATGTGATGAATGATGTATTCAGGCCTTTACTAGATGACTTCGTGATTGTATATTTAGATGACATTCGTGTTTTCAGCGGGACTTGGGATGAACATGTCAGGCATGTAAAGAAAGTATTGGATACTTTGCAAAGGGAAAAGTTGTATGTGAAAATGTCTAAATGTGAATTTGGCAAGACTGCACTTGTATACTTAGGTCACATCGTGGGAGGACAATTGAAGATTGATCCTTCCAAAATTGAAGTGATTGTGAAATGGCCTGAGCCAAAGAGTGTAACCAAGATTTGAAGCTTCTTGGGTGAAATCTAGTATTGGAGAAAATTCATTCCCAACTTCTCTTTTATCGCAGCCCCTATGCATGCCTTAACCAGTGTGAAGAACACTTTTCAGTGGGAAGGAAGGAAACACAAATCTTTCAACATTTTGAAGGAGAAGATCAATACCGCACCAGTATTAGCATTGTCGAATCTTCAACAACCATTCGAGATTGAGACAGATGCCAATGGATATGCCATGGGTGAAGTATTGATACAATATCGTAAGCCTATCTATTACCACTCTGAGACTTTTAACCAAGTTGTTGTTAACTATCCTACATATGATAAAGAGTTGTATGCATTAGTTCAAAGCGTAAAGAAATGGAAGCATTACTTTTTAGGGAAGGAAACCATCATACATATAGATCACTAGCCCTTACAGTATCTTTAGGCACAGACCAAATTGCAACAATCTCAACACTACAGATGGATGGTTTTCTACAACAATTTAATTTGGTAATCAAGTACAATAAGGGTATAAGTAACAAGGTATCCGATATGCTTTTTAGACCTCCTATTATTGCTTCTATTATTATGAAGAATATGTCTTTCTCTCATGATAGCTATGTAGAACAATATGCCATCGATGAAGATTTTAAAGAAGTATAGGAGAAGCTAACCCATGGTGCACGGGTAGAGAACTATTGTCTGTTGGGAAAGTTACTCTATCATCTTGGGAAGCTATGTATTCCTACAAGTGAACCATTCCATGTAATACGAGAAGCTCATACTTCTCTTGTATCGGGGAATTTTGGGGTCGGAAAAACTATGGCTCATTTGTAGAGGTTTTGTTATTGGCCTCAAATGAAGGAAATTGTAAGTAAATATGTAAAGGGGTGTGTGATGTGTTCTACTTTTAAGACCACTAATAGAAAATTGGGGCTATACTCACCACTTCCTGTTCCATCCCATCCATGGGAAAGCATTTCCATGGATTTTGTAGGGGGTTTACCAATGACTAGAGGGGGTCATGATTATTTGTATGTCGTAGTGGATAGGTTTAGCAAGATGTGTATCTTGATGCCATGTAAAAAGAAGATCACTGCTAAGCAGACTGCTAATCTCTTCTTTCAACATGTTTGGGTTCACTTTGGATTACCCACGTCCATTGTCTCGGATCGAGATACTCGATTCCTTGGGGATTTTTGGGCTAGTTTGTGGAGAATGATGGACACCAAATTGAAGAGGAGCACTGCTTTTCATCCACAGATCGACGAACAGACAGAGGTGGTAAATAGAACTGTGATACTTTTTCTTCGAGGCTACTGCAACAAGCATCCTAGTTATGGGATGAACATATACCTTATGTACAACATGCTTATAATCGAGCTTTACATTCATCCACTCATAGTTCACCTTTTGAGACATGTTATGGGTACCTACCAAAGGTTCCTTTGGACTTGATGTATGGGAGAGATGCTGATGTGAATGAAGAACGCATAGAGGAGAGAGCCCACAAGTTCATCCAGAGGATTCAACAGATACGCCAGGCAGTCAAGGAACAGTTGGAGAAGACTCAAGCATAGTATAAATCTTGGCATGACAAGCACAGGGTTGATCATCAGTTCCAGGTTGGAGATTGGGTATGGCTTCATATCACCAAGGAATGATTGAAGGGTGAAGGCAAGAAAATCAAGCCCATCTGATATGGACCCTTCACTATTTTGGAGAAAAGCGACATTAATTCTTTTCATTTAGATCTTCCACCTTATATGCAAATATACTCAGTTGTGAACGTAGAGAACTTGAAACTTTTTGAACCTCCCATGATCATGGATCAGGATGAGGAAGTTTCAATACCATCAGTTGATGAGTTTTCACCTGAGTACTTGGATGAGTTACAAGAAGATATAATCCTGGACAGAAGGATGAGGACTTCACGCAGGGGTGATGTTGATTATCTTTGAGTAGGCTTAAAGGGCACACAAGGCAAAGTGGATTGAGAAAAATAAGGCGAGGGAACTCTTCCCTCAAATACCAATTGATTGATGAAAGCTTTTGGTGGTCCAAAAATCTCTCAGTGGGAAGGCGTGATCCAAAATGGATTCAAAGAAGGTTAAGACAACTCAGAACGCACAGAAGCAAATAAGAACACTCAGAATGGCTCCAGGAGATAGCAGAAGGGAAAACAATTCAAAGTTCCTAAAATTTAGTGAAAATGACATAATCGCGAAGAGCGCATCGCAAGATTTCTACCGGTGCAACCGGCTCGTCAAACAGAGTTACGGATCAAAAGTTAGAAACGGTCAAAGTTTAGTCAAACTTGGTCAAACAGGAAAAATTCAAAGTGACACGTGGCACCACTGCAAAAGTGACACGTGGCACAACTGAGTTGGCAATATTACGTGGCATGGCAGACACATGGGCACGTTCGGTGATGATACATGTCAACTTCATTGACAAATCATATTGTGACAAGTGGCAGTTTTGGTGGACCAGTTATATGGTGCCATGTGGCCCAGTGATGGGCTACCACGTGGCACCCCTCCAATGGATGTAAAATGAAAAAGTTTATTTGACTCCCCAAGAGTTGAACTCATAACCTCCAAACAACCTAAAGGCCCTACACACACATGCTAACCACTACACCATACATTGTTTCTTGTTTGTAATATGGTTTAAATGTTATTTAAATGTAAACATTAGACTTAGGCACCAATGAGAGGGGCTCGACCTTCGGCCCAGCCCCTTATCATGTGTTTTATCCCACATGACCATATTATTCTTCCGCTTTTGGGGCTTAACCCAACCAACCGCCAAATATAGCATATTCGCCACTACATTTACCCTTTCCATCATTTTCTCCACCAGTTTTAGCAAGCGCGCCAAAAATTTGTTGTAACACATGTGTAAAATAGGGAGTCCATGGGATTCAACCCCGAAACCTCTCAACAGCCTATGCCTTAATTTCGTCGATCCAACCAACTTGCCAACCACTTGAGTTATGACGTAACCGCCCAAAATTTGTATATAAGGGGGTTTCACGTAGTCCATGAGAAGACACGAGAGAAAAAAGAAGGGCCAAACTGAGCGCATCTGTACAATATGGGTTTGGGTGCATTTTTTAAGAATTTGGCATGGATTTTGAGATCTGTCAGTCATTAATTACAGGAGCAGTGGCATAGAAACCGAGGCAGGGGTGTCTTGGGGGCTCGAAAGTGTCCGACTCGGATTGAGGCATGGAGATAGTCATTTTTAGGTAAAACGACACCACAAACGCAGTGGTGGTGTTGGTTTTATGATCTGAGAAATGATTCTATGGCTTAATTCCAGAATGAGGTATACTTATGTATTTTGCCCAATTCCTTTGTGGAGTTAATAAAACGACCTACCCATTTGAGAGCAGGACCCGAAGACGTAGTCCAGCAGGGACGAACTCCATTATCAAGTTATTTTTGTTCATATTGCATGATTGTGTCTCTTTCATTTTGAGATTTTCCTTCTTTATGGTGTATTTTTTCTTATGCTCATTTTATGCAATTCTTTAATAAGTCACCTGACGAAAAGATCCTGGATCATGTTGGTATCAGAGCAGTCGTCTTTGACTTGAATTGTTGAGTATGAATGCTTACTAGGGCCAAGCATAAGAAGGGTGAAGGAACTCTTAAGACGTCCAATCCCGAAGTTGGCCATACATCCCTAAGGAAGAAGATGGCAGAAGAAGACAAACATGATGAACAAGAGAAAAAATTTCACATGGTCTTTTATCGCATGTCAAAAATGTTCAAATGAATGTATGGAGATTATGAGAAGAGGATGAAGAAGAAGGATAGGAAAAATGAAGCAGATGCAGATGACGATGCTTTGGTAAACCAAGGGGTTGGAGGAGATCCTCCTGAGCCTCTGTCTTCGCCTTCAGGTTCTAGTTCTTCCTCTAAGAATTCTCATCACTCTTAACATTCTAACCATAAAGCCTCTTTTAAGAAACCTTTATTAAAGCTTGATGTAAAGTTTTCTTTACCTATGTTTAATGGAGATGCTAATCCTGAAAAGTTAGACAATTGGATCCAACGGATTGAAGTATATTACCGTGTTTAGCATATTGACGAAGAGGAAGTTAAAGTGAAACTGGCTTCTCTTCGGTTGGAAGGAACCACTCTCGTATGGTGGGAGAGAAAGATACAGGACAAAAGTAAGTGTGGTAAGATTCTTTCCTCATGGTCAGATTTTAAAACAGAGATAAGGAAGCAGTTCTATCCATTACAGTATTTACATAAAGCAATTATGGAATGGAAAACATTGAGAAAGAGTAAAGGTCAGAACATACAAAGTTTCATAGAGGAATTTAGGAAGAAAGCTTTAGCATTGAATATTTCTTTGGATTCTTATGAAACTTTAATGAAGTATATTGGTGCACTTCATAGTTATATTCATCATAATTTTCTCTTGTTTAACCCCACTAGTCTTGAAAACGTTTGTGTGCAAGCCACTCACCTTGAGAACAGGGGGAAACATGTTCAAGAAGATCCCATGAAGAAACCTTCCAATTTCCCACAAAAGACTTTCAAGAAGTTCAAAAGGAAGGGAAAGAAGACCGCTACAGTAACGAGAGAAGGAGAAAAACCATATTGCACTCATTGCAAGAGGAGTGGTCATGATGAAGAACACTGTTGGAAACTACATCCGGAAAAGAAACCAAAACAGTTCAGTAGAAAAGGGAAGACAAACATTGTTGCTACAGTGCAACAAGATCTTGGTTCTGAATCAGGAGATGAAGGAAATATTATAACAACTGGAGTACAAGGTAAATTTTCTCTTCATGCTAGTTCAAGTTCCAGTGATGAATCTCATATTGATGAACGAAAGAGGAATGAGTTATTTCATATACGAGTTGTATCTAAACATACTAAGATACATTATTTGATCCAGGTTCCCAAGTAAACTTAATATCTGAAGAACTTGTGAAGAAGATGGGTTTTATAACGAAACCACATCCAAAGACTTACCCTCTTGGTTGGGTATGTGACAAAGAAAAACTTAATGTCACCAAACAATGTAGGGTTAAATTTTCTATTGCTTCAAAGTTGATTGATGAAGTAGATTTGGATGTTCTACCGCTTGATATATGTGGCATAGTGTTGGGAAGTCCTTATCTTTATCATATAAAAGCAGTCTTCTTTCGTCATGAGAAAAAATACCACCTTAGTAAAGGGGGAGTGGAATATATTGTTAGAGATCATAGCATGAGGGTGAATATGACGTTTGTTAGTGTAGGAAAAATGAAAAGACTCATAACCACTAATAAGAGATATGTACTCATGTTCATCAAAGAAAAATATGTTGGGACATCCGATGCTTTCCAAGGGTGTGATCCATCTCATAAAAAGGAATTAACTGACATTGTTTCTAAGTATGATGATATTTTTCAGTAACCAGATGGATTACCTCCTAAGAGGGAAATCCAACATGAAATACATCTGTAGTAGGATTCGCCTTTGCCTAATGTGGGCATGTATAGGATGTCAGTTGTGGAGATGACAGAGATCAAGAAGTAGGTATAGGGCTTATTGGATCAAGGGGTCATCAGGCCCAGTTCATCTCCTTGTGGTTCTCCAATTGTGATGGTGCCAAAGAAAGATGGCACATGGCGAATGTGTGTCGATTATCGAGCCTTAAATAAAATCACGATGAAAAATCAATACCCTCTTCCTCGCATAGATGATTTACTTGATCAATTAAAGAATGTTGTTTATTTCACTAAGTTGGATTTGCGCAATGGATATCATCAAATAAAGGTTGCAGAACATGATGCATGGATGACTTCCTTTAAAACCAAACAAGGATTGTTTGAGTGGTTAGTTATGCCGTTTGGGCTTTGTAATGCTCCGACAACTTTCATGCATGTGATGAATGATGTATTCAGGACTTTCCTGGATAACTTTGTGATTGTATATTTAGACGACATTCTTGTTTTCGGTGGGACTTGGGATGAACATGTCAAGCATGTAAAGCAAGTATTGGATACTTTGCAGAGGGAAAATTTGTATGTGAAAATGTCTAAATGTGAATTTGGAAAGACTGCACTTGTATACTTAGGTCACATCATGGGAGGAGGAAAATTGAAGATTGATCCTTCCAAAATTGAAGTGATTGTGAAATGGCCTGAGCCAAAGAGTGTAACCAAGATTCGAAGCTTCTTGGGTGGAATCCAATATTGGAGAAGATTCATTGCCAACTTCTCTTTTATCGCAACTGCTCTACATGCCTTAACAAGTGTGAAGAATACTTTTCAGTGGGAAGAAAAGAAACAAAAAGATTTCAACATTTTGAAGGAGAAGATCAGTACCACACCAGTATTAGCACTGCCGAATCTTCAACAGTCCTTCGAGATCGAGACAGATGCCAGAGGATACGTCATGGGTGCAATATTGATACAATATCGTAAGCCTATCTGTTACCACTCTGAGACTTTTAACCAAGCTGTTGTTAACTATCCTACATATGATAAATAGTTGTATGCATTAGTTCAAAGCGTAAAGAAATGGAAGCATTACTTGTTAGGGAAGGAAACCATCATACATATAGATCACCAGCCCTTACAGTATCTTTAGGCACATACCAAATTGTAGCAATCTCGACACTACAGATGGATGGGTTTTCTACAACAATTTCATTTGTTAATCAAGTACAAGAAGGGTACAAGTAACAAGGTAGCCGATATTCTTTCTAGACCTCCTATTGTTGCTTGTATTATTTTGAAGAATACTTCTTTATCTCATGATAGCTATGTAGAACAATATGCCATCGATGAAGATTTTAAAGAAGTATATGAGACGCTAACCCATGGTGCACAGGTAGAGAACTATTGTCTGCAGGGAAAGTTACTCTATCATCTTGGGAAGATATGTATTACTACAAGTGAATGAGTCCATGTAATATGAGAAGCTCATACTTCTCTTCTATTGGGGCATTTTGGGGTAGGAAAAACTATGGCTCATTTGCAGAGGTTTTGTTATTGTCCTCAAATGAAAGCAACTGTAAGTAAATATGTAAATGGGTGTGTGATGTGTTCTACTTGTAAGCCCACTAATAGAAAATTGGGGCTATACTCACCACTTCCTGTTCCATCCCATCCATGGGAAAGTATTTCCATGGATTTTGTAGGGGGTTTACCAATGACCAGAGGGTGTCATGATTATTTGTATGTCGTAGTGGATAGGTTCAACAAGATGTGTATCTTGATGTCATGTAAAAAGTAGCTCACTGCTAAGAAGACTGCTAATCCTTTTTTTCAGCATGTTTGGGTTCACTTTGGATTACCCACATCCATTGTCTCAGATCAAGATACTCGATTCCTTGGGGATTTTTGGACTAGCTTGTGGAGAATGATGGACACCAAATTGAAGAGGATCACTTCTTTTCATCCACAGACCGATGGACAGACAGAGGTGGTAAATAGAACAATGATTCTTTTGCTTCGAGGCTACTGCAGCAAGCATCCTAAGTTATGGGATGAATAGATAGATTATGTACAACATCCTTATAATCGAGCTTTACATTCATCCACTCAGATTTCACCTTTTGAGACATGTTATGGGTACCTACCAAAGGTTCCTTTGGACTTGATGTATGGGAGAGATGACGATGTGAATGAAGAATGCACAGAGGACAGAGCCTGCAAGTTCATCTAGAGGATTCAACAGATACACCAGGCAGTTAGGGAACAGTTGGAGAAGAGTCAAGAATAGTATAAAGCTCGGCATGACAAACACAGGGTTGATCATCAGTTCCAGGTTGGAGACCGGGTATGGATTCATATCAGCAAGGAACGATTGAAGGGTGAATGCAAGAAACTCAAGCCCATCCATTATGGACCCTTCACTATTTTGTAGAAAAGTAGCACTAATGCTTTTTGTTTAGATCTTCCACCTTATATGCAGATATACTCAGTTGTGAACGTAGATAACTTGAAACTTTTTGAACCTCCCATTATCGTGGATCAGGATGAGGAAGTTTCAATACCATCAGTTGATGAGTTTTCACTTGAGTACTTGGATGAGTTACAAGAATATATCATCCTGGACAGAAGGACGAGGAATTCATGCAGGGGTGATGTTGATTATTTTCGATTAGGCTTAAAAGGCACACATCCAAGCAAGGCAAAGTGGATTGAGAAAAATAAGGTGAGGGAACTCTTCCCTCACTTACCAATTGATTGATGAAATATTTTGGTGGTCCAAAAATCTCTCAGTGGGAAGGCATGATCCAAAATGGATTCAAAGAAGGTTAAGACAACTTAGAATGCACAGAAGCAAATGAGAACGCTCAGAATGGCTCCAGCAGATAGAAAAAGGGAAAAAAATTCAAAGTTCCTAAAAAATCAGTGAAAATGGCATAATCACGAAGAGCACATCACAAGTTTTCTACCAGCACAAATGGCTCGTCAAACGGAGTTACGGATCAAAAGTTATAAGCGACCAAAATTCAGTCAAACTTGGTCAAACATGCAAAAGTCAAAGTGATACGTGGAACCACTACAAAGGTGACACGTGGCACAGATGAGTTGGCAAGATGACATGTCATGGAAGACACATGGGCACGTTCGGTGATGACACATGTCAACTTCATTGGAAAATCATATTGTGACAAGTGGAAGTTTCGGTGGACCAATTATATGGTGCCACGTGGCACCCCTCCAATGGCTGGAAAATGAAAATTTTATTCAACTCCCCAAGAGTCATACTCATAACCTCCAAACAACCCAAAGGCCCTACACACACGTGCTAACCACTACACCATACATTGTTTCTTTTTTGTAATATGGTTTAAATTTTATTTAAATGTAAATGTTAGACTTAGGTGTCAATGAGAGGGGCTAGGCCTTCGACCCAGCCCCTGATCACATGTTTTATCCCACATGACCATATTATTCCACCTCTTTGGGGGCTTAACCCAACCAACCACCAAATATAGCATATTCGCCACTCAATTTAGCCTTTCCACCATTTTCTCCGCCAGTTTGTAACCTCCGCCAGTTTTAGCAAGCGCGCCAAAAATTTGTTGTAACACATGTGTAAAATAGGGAGTCCATGGGATTCGACCTCGAAACCTCCCAACAACCTACGCCTTAATTTATCCGATCTAACCAACTTACCAACCACTTGAGTTATGACGTAATTGCCCAAAATTTGTATATAAGGGGGTTTCGCATAGTCCATGAGAAGACACGAGAGTGCAGAGAAGGGTCAGGCTGAGTGCATCCATACAGTATGGATTTGGGCACATTTTTCAAGATTTTGGCATAGATTTTGAGATCTGTCAGTCATTAATTGCAGGAGCAGTGGCACAAAAACCGAGACAGGGGTGTCTTGGGGGCCCAAAAGTGTCCGACTCAGATTGAGGTGTGGAGACAAACATTTTTGGGTAAAACGATGCCACGAATGCAGTGGTGGTGTTGGTTTTCTGTTTTGAGGAAAGCTACTATTGGACTAATCAATAGGTGTGGACACTAACTGATCTCCCTTGATCCACCTAGATCTAGAACAAAACACACCAGAACATGACGCTTTCCTTAAGTTTTAGATATTGAATTTACTAACTAAAGAGGGATGAATGACATACCATTTAAATGTCGCTTCCTCTCACCATCGCCATCCTAGCTCCATTCCAATGCTCATACAATGATGAACCTGCAAAAGAACACAACCAACCAAAGTGATAGTAATAGCATAAACTCAATATAAACCTATGTATGTGATCAAGGAATCATACAATAAAACACAACAAGCTTTATAGGAAAGAATCATATTGTTGTATCATATTAAATGTGAAAGAGAGATTACAACCATGGCCTTGATGTCGTAAGGTCCCTTCCAACTGTCCTTTTTTCCCCACACACTTTCACTCCAAGAATTCTGAGAGCATAGATCTGATAGTATTCACAATCTATCTTGACAAAGGCAAAACTCAAAACCACTCTAGCCAAGCTAACAATTCCAAACCAAATCCAACTTAGCCAATCCCAAAAGCTCCAAGCTCAAAATCTACAAGCTAACCAAAGCTAAATTTCTCCATGAGAACTCCTCTCCTTTTATAAGTTGAAGAGGATGAGGTGAGGAGGTTAGGATGATCCCACTAAATCATGAAAGAGAGTAAGATCCAAACCATTCAGATGCCACCTCACCATGGAAGTTTCTCCTTCTAGAAGATTTGAGAAAATGATCATTTTTCCCACGTGTAAGCATTCTCGCACCCTGCTTATAGAGAAACCTACGAACCTCTCGCAACCTAGCTATGGTGCAACCTGCGAGAATCAGGCATTCTCGCACCCTGCCTATATAACAACCTGTGAACTTCCTTTTTAACAGGGTTTTTACAAGGGAAAATGCAACTTCTTTTCTCAGGAAAAGTTCTTCTCCTTTCTCTCTTCAGGAACTCAGGCCACTTACCCCTCTGAAGGAAACAGATA
Source organism: Picea engelmannii (assembly GCA_009831015.1). NCBI lineage: Eukaryota > Viridiplantae > Streptophyta > Pinopsida > Pinales > Pinaceae > Picea > Picea engelmannii. The sequence goes on from ML821633.1 coordinate 58,714, forward strand.
GGTTTACATCATTAACGGTCATAGGGATGATTAAAATAATGTGTAACAGAGAGCCCCCCAAAGTATGAAGTTAGAACAGAGTGATAGCTGAAATACTTTGTCGAGTGTGTGTAGGGAACAAGG
>ML821633.1:77789-94861 GCA_009831015.1 Picea engelmannii
TTAATTTGTTGCCATATCAATGACAAATTCACTGACGGGATCATCATCCTTCAAGAATACGACCTATATTTTACCACCCCTAAGAGCAATAAATCCCTCATTCTTTTTGAACTCCTCGTAGACTTTCCATCCAACTCCGTCAATCCCCTGTTCAATGAAAACTTCCTGGATGAGCATTTATTCCTCATATCCTCCATAGACCCATGTGTGAGTGCAAATATTTTTTCCCATACTGCAGGGGAACAAGCCTAGAGCCCATCAATAAAATGTAACAACAAGTGTGTTTTTGAAAGGTGAGAGGGAGCTAATTAAAATTGTTCATCAATAATCAATTATGCCTACATCAGACCATGTTCCCATAGAGAAAATCTAATCCAAATATGAACATCACCAAGACAAAAATGTAGGCAAGAATGAGAAATAAACATAAAGAGAATAGTCCATTTACACATCTGGTCCAACTATTCAATGCTCTAAAGGAAATTCAAGAAGTCAATATCCTCCTACTTCAAAAATCAAAAGACATCCATGGTAACATTCTATGGGTAGTCAAATCCATTGCTTCTTAAGAATAATGGCATAAATCCTTCAGACCATAACCATAAACCAAAATAAAATGGAATAAAAACTATGTTCCATATTAGTATTAGCAACATTCAATTGAAATACATTCTCTTCAGTGAGGTATACAATGTTGCAAAAAGAAAACAATTTTATTTTCTATTACTCTACCCCCTCCCTTAGCTCATTCAACCCTTCTCTACTCTTGTACCATGAAATATCTAGCACTATAGGTCCTTTCCAGCTCACCAATTCTAACTCCAACCCATTTCCCAAAATATAAACAGTTACAAACAGAAAATGACACGTTTTAACTGACTTTCTGCTTTTCAAGATGCAAAATTATGAAAACCAGGCTTCAAAAGTACACTTTTAATTATCAAACTATAATATCTATGTAAAATACGAGAATATTTTTTGTAGATAAGTTCATTTAAAGAAAAACCTCTCTTGGTTTCTTGAAATTCATCTCTAGTGGGCCGAAATACGTACCACAAAAACATGTCTCAAACAAGAAATCCTGAAAAACTAAAAAATAGGGCTCAAAGATTCCTTTGAATCTCCCAATCCATGACACCTATGTGAAAAATGAAAAAGGTTAATGTTCTTGGGTCCGTTCTTGACAATAACCTCCTTTCAATTTTGAAAATTCATCCTTGGTCACCCAGAAATCCTCCTGGAAGTCAACTCATAAAAAATATCAGTTCAACAGTCCTAGAACAGAGTTTTTGCAGCTCATTTCATAGAAATTTCCATAGCGCTTGTATGAAAATGCTAGTTTTTGTAGCGTCGAGCTAGGAGAAATTTGAAATCCATTAGCATGACAAAAATTTAATGATGTAAATGAATGAATATTTCATTATTGGACTCATATGCAAGAGCAAGTGCTCTTGATTCATAAAAGTGTTGAAACTTGGTGCTTGAGGAAGCTGGCGTCACAAAATCTCCTAATTCACTAGTGCTGCAAAATAGACCTTAAAAATAACCAAATTTCTAGTGAAAATTATATGTTCTAACATATAGCTCCATGGGGGATAAAGAACTCCCCGTGAGGCTCTAAGAACTCTTGTAGTTTCAGTGCCTTAACCATTGGGTTGTGGAGTTAGTCTTAGGTACAATTGTTAGTAATACTACTGAAGACATCATGCTGGAAAAACTTACACTATTTACAAACTAAAAGCAAATACACCTTCTCAAAAGATCTTATTTATGTACATTCCTACACTAACTGATTTTACAATTTACTAAGGTGAAAGTGAACTTCCACCATAGCCACTCAAACAAATTTCTCACTGAATTCTCCTTAGCTTTGCAAATGGAAAACAACAAGCAGGAAAATCATGGCAGCAGTCATAAAGTGGTCATAAGAAAAATTTGTTCATCTGAATCAGTGAGTGTCATGAAGAAATATGAAAACTTCAGAGAATAGAAGAAGTATGACTCCAATACAAGTTCTACTGGGTCCTCAAAACTATGATTGAAAACCAGTGGATTTAAACAAATTATTGCCACTGCATGAAATGCTTCTTGCTGAGAAAAGTATGACTTGTTCATTCTTCAATTAACAAAATTGAATATAATTTAATGCATGATATCCATGCTTAATAAAATTTATTTGATTAATAAGTAAACATTTATGATATAAACTCAAGAACTTCTAACCTTGGATTTCATCATAACTGAACAAGGGTTGTTGATCAATCACCTTATGTGCAGATTCTTCCTTCTGTTCTTGTAAAGGTTATAGTAAATGGATGACTGATGCAGGTGGGTTTTGTTCCTTTGATAGATGCTGGCTTACTTCATCTTTTTGAATTAAAATGATCAATACACATATATCAATGAGAGGCTTCTCTTCATCAATAGGATGCTCATCAACATGCTTCTCATCAACATCACCGGGGTACTCATCAAAAAAGGGTTGTCCATGAAATGTTTCTAATTATTCACACATGCCTGAAACAAAATATTGTTTATAGTTGTATTCTTCATCAATTATGGGCTCATGTGCAGATTCAACATTATACTATCTTTGAATCCTTCCATTCAACATCTTTAAATAACTACAATAAAGATGCAGACTCTCTTTCTCTAAGAAATAAGAAAATGTTGGAGTGTTGAGACATGATGTAATAAACCATGGTAGCAGTTTCAAAAGGTTTAATTTCCAAGGGTAAGATGCAATATATATTGTAGAAAATTCGATTAAAAGAAGACAAACTTCATTATCCTCTCTTCTCGCAATAGTGAACTCATGCAAGTATTGATCCAAAGATTTCCTTTCTCCCCAGTGTTTCACAAAGACAATAGACAACTCATCCCAGGACTTAATAGAACCAACCTCAACATTCTTGAACCATAAGGAAACATATCTAACTAAGGATTTAGAGAATATCCTCATAACAACATACTCATGTAGGATTTCCAATTTGTCTATAAAATCTTGAAAAGATGAAAGATGCTCTTCTCCTGCAGTGTTATCTTTTCCAACAAAAGTTTGTAGATCGTGTACAAATCCAAGAGGGTAAGGATGAAGAAAGGATGGAATCTTTAGAGGTCCAAACATATTTTCCCTAATATTAGATTGGAAGTTAGTGGGATGTTGAACAATAGATTGTTGTTGGTAGGGGTTAGAAGATATGTCAGTCTAAACCGAATTAGTTTCAAAATTTGCAGAAGGACAATAATATTTAGTTTCAGGAGGTATGTCGATAGGTTGGATAAAAATTTCAGAAGGGATGACAACATGTAATATATCATATTTATCATCTRCAGAAGGGAGCAAATTATAAGGTTTAGGCTGATTAAAAATGTGTATATGAACCTCATCTTCTTMTGGTTCTTGAGGTGTAGGAATAACATCAACATCGATGACACAAGGAGAGGGTAAAATTTCTTCTACCAAGGAGGAGTTTGCAACAACAGTTTTGTGATTCTTAGAATATACAAAGCAGATTATGATTCTTCGAATGTGTGTAGGGAAATTCAAGAAGGAGTTTAAGACAAAGGAAAAAAGTTCTAGAAAGAAACCCACAACATGATACCTGAACTTGCCTCTTCCTTCCATCTTTGTCCAAGATCGTTCCCACAGTGGAGTTTTCCAACAGGTTTTTCTTCATAAGGTATTCTTTAACCAATGGAGTTTTTAGGTAGAAGATATGCATTCTTTTATGTGCCCAACTTCAGTCCACCATCTAAATCTTGAATTGTACTTGTCGTTCAACCTAGGGAGATATTCAAATTTTCTCAAATTACCTCCCTGGAAATGACGCCAATTATGTTAGCGCAAGGATTTTCTCCCAGACTCCAGGGGAAAAAACCTAGATATCATCACTAAAATGTAATAACAAGTGTGTTTTTGAAAGGTGAGAGGGATCTAATGAAAATTGTTCATCAATGATCAATGATGCCTACATTGAACCACGTTCCCATAGAGAAAATCTAATCCAAATTTGAACAACAATAAGAAAAAAATGCACAGAAGAATGAGAAATAAGCATAAAGAGAATATTCCATTTCACATCTAGTCCAACTGTTCAATTCTCTGAAGGAAATCCAAGAAGTCGGGATCCTCCTACTTCAAAAATGAAAAGACATCCATGGTAACATCCTATGGGTAGTCAAACCTGTTGTTGCTTAAGAATAATGGCATGAATCCTTCACATCATAACCATAAACCAGAAGAAAATGGAAGAAAATGTATGTTCTAGATTAGTATTAGCAACATTCAATTGAAATACATGCTATTCAGTGAGGTATACAGAGCTGCAAAAACAAAACAATTTTATTTTCTATTACTCTGCCCCATACCTTAGTTCATTATAACCCTTATCTACTTTTGTAACATGAAATATCTAGCACTATATATCCTTTCCATATCACCAATTCGAACTTCAACCCCTTTCCCAAAATAGAAACAATTACAAACAAAAAATGACAGGTTTTAACTGATTTCCTGCTTTTCAGGAGGAGAAATTATGAAAAATAGACATCAAAAAGACACTTTTAATTCTCCAAATATAATATATGTGTAAAATATGAGAATGGTTTTTGTATATAAGTTCATTCTAAAGAAAATCCTCTCTCGGTTTATTTAAACTCATCTTCAGTTAACATAAATACGTGTCGAAAAAACATGTCTCAAACAGGAAATCCTGAAAATTGAAAAATAGGGCTCAGAGATTCATTTGAATATCCCAATCCATGACACCTGTGTGAAAATGAAAAAGGTTAATGTTCTTGGGTTCGTGATTGACAATAACCTCCTTTTAATTTTGAAAATTCATCCTGGTTCTCCCGGAAATCCTCCTAGAATTCAACTGGTAAAACATACCAGTTCAACAGTCCTAGAATAGAGTTTTTGCAACACATTTCACAACACATTTTGTAGCAATTTTCGTAGCGCCTATCTGAAAATGCCAGTTTTTGCAACGCTTAGCTAGGATAAATTTAAAATCCCTTACCATGAAAAAAATATAATGATGGAAATGAATTAATATTGCGTTATTTGACTCATATGCAGGATCAAGTGCCCTTGCTTCATAAAAAATGTTGAAACTTGGTGCTTGAGGAAGCTGGTGCTGCAAAATATCCTAATTCTCTAGTGCTTCAAAAAATACCATAAAAAAAACCAAATTTCTAGTGAAAATTATATCTGCTAACACCATGGTACGATGATATTTTGGTCTACCTTCGCACTCAAATATTCAGGCCACACTTATCTTGTAATAATATCCATCACATTTGACACCAAGCCTCACGATACCTCCTCATATACGATGTCATCTATGGTAGAGGAATTGATATGCTTATTCAATGTTTTCTCACCCTAGACAAGGCCGAGATAGTCATGAATGATTGCCACAGTGGAGCATGCGGCAGTCATTTATCTGTCATGTCCACTTCCCAAAATATCATTCAAAAATGTTACTTTTTGCCCAAATTATTTGATGACTCCATACATGCAGTTAAACAGTGTGACAAATGTCAACTATATGCACAAAAGGCTCAGGCACCACCTTCCCTCTTACACCTGGTAATCATGGCTGACCCCTTCTATAAATGGGGCATCGATTTCATGACACTTTTGTAGCTCAATAGAGGAGGATATTCAATATTATGGAAATGGATTTGTATTGTGCGTGCAATTTCACCAACACTTGTGAAGATTCACTTAGGTTAATTTACATAGATTTATGTAGTGTGCATCACCATGTAGCAAAATCTATAGGTGGATTGCTCAATTGAGGAGGTGATATTTTTTATTCATATCCAAAGAGGGATCACTAGAAAATCAAGACACAAATGAACCTCCCTATAGAGCTTGGTTTTCTTTAGCATTTGTTATTCACCAAATCATCCAAATATGCAACAGAGGAACATACTTAGCATGTGAAGAAAACTTCTATGATGAAACTTTTCCATAGATAGTCTTCATCTCTGATACCATATTATATTTGGCTATGTAACCAATATTACAAATTTCATTTCCTTTTAGTGTAGAACCACCCATGATATAGAGGCTAAAGGAAAAAACACATATCATATAAGTAAAACTAAATTTTTGCAATAGGTATCACTATATCTCACTAACCTATTATCCATAAGAAAAATTATGGATGCAATACAAATACAATGATCTTGCTTTTATGGATTAGGGAAACATTAGAAAAATCCATGCATGACACAAATCTCTCCATAAAGCTAGGGAAGGAAATCCAAGCAAAGCTAAGTAATTTTAACTCTCTCAATGTGCATGGAATCATTGATGAGAAAAAAAAATATGTTGAAGTAAACATCAACATGCATCGTATGCGCAAACATCATGGTGATGCCACAAGTTCATCCAAAAGAAAATACATCAACAAGAAAACTTCCATGAAAGGGAAATAAATTGAATTGGATGTAGAAAAAAAAGAAATAAATGTTAAAGAGACTTGAGGGAAAGGAACCCCAAGCTCACTAGAATTCAAAAATTCAAAAAGGAGAAGAATAGTGCAAAAAATAGAAACAGTGGAAAATAGTGCACAATCTAGGGAAGGAGAAGTCTATGTTGAACACATTACAAAGGTTTTGATCAAGATAGGAGACTCATACCCATTTAAAATAAAAACCTATAAAGAAATAAATAATTATGTTAATGAATAAGGAGAAAGGAAAACAAACCATTTTTGGAAGAACTAGGGCATAGTCATCAAGAAAACGATAGATCCCTGCTCCTTAACTAAAAGAGAACATAGATCCTACTTCCATGAAAACAAATGAAATTCCAGGGTTGATTGAACTACTTAGAGAGTAAGAAAAGGAGGTCACCAAATGTAAATAAATTGCACAATCAAATTAACAAGGAGTTGTCTCGATATAAAAATACAATCAAGTAATTCCCTCTTTTGTGGAGAAAACTAATATACTAAAACATGCAAACTTTGGACATTATAAAAAATCTTGAGAATGAGAATATTTATTTAAGAGAAGAATAGCAAAAAATATAAAGAAGATATTAAATAAAAGACTGATAAAATCATTATAATGGAAAGATTGAATGTGAGATCTACAGAATATGTAGAGTAGATGCTCTCTTATAGACCATGTGTTGGGGTCTATGCATTATTTTAGATTAGTGATATTAATTCGTAATGGAAATGATTGCTTCTCACCTACCCTTTAAATTATAAAATAAAAACTAATTCACTAAAGTATACCATAGTTTCACTATTGAGAAGAAAACCCTACCATGTGAATTCTACCTACAAAACTATGTAGTTCCTTACCCTCTTAAGTGGTATCCCAACCCCTATCTGGGAGGTGTGAAATTAAACAAACAAATAAGGTTTAACGAGATTTATAGGTAAAAATTAAAGGATCTCACAACTAACTTATGGGTGAGAGTAGAGAGAACAAAGGATGGTGAGGTGGTGAGGAATCACACCAGGTCGGCTATAAACATAGAGATAATGATAGTCTTGAAGGAAATACAATAGTAGGCAATGGACTAGTATTAAATCATCATGAGAGGATTGAGAGATAAGCCACTAAATGTTTTTCATTCGAAATGTGATGCAGGAGAATCAAATGAAATCTTGAATTCTGACCCTAGGAGGCTCAAAAAATTTACTAAAGGGGGTTGGTTCCCTTAATTTTAAATTTTCATTGTAACGGATAGGTCGAGAGACCTCTAGAAGATGTTTAGATTGAATTTCTTGTGTGTAATTTTGTTGCTGATTTTTAGTATAGAGTGAGTGATTTCAGGGTTTGTTGATATTTGTTCAGGGTGTGGTTGTTAGATTCCTATGAGGCTCATTCGAGCTATATCATTGTGTAATTTGTGAGGGAGTGGGTGAGGTTGGAGGGTGCGAGGTTGGAGTGTGTGAGTTTGAAGAGTGAAATATTTTGTGTGTATTGATTTCAAAGAAATCTGAGATAGTCCATCCTGAGTTATGGTATTGAATTAATAAAAGGGTTTAATTTTATCTATGGTGTTATATGTATCTTCAATTTTGATTTCGGTCCCCTTTCTAGCAATCAATTGAATGGATTTGTAAGTTAGATTCTCCATTTTATAGTGATACTGTAGAGTAATTTGTATGTTATAGGTTCGACAACTCTCGATCATTAGATTTAAACCTGAGGATAAATCAAAACATCAAATCGTGCTCCAACACACACAGACAATTATCAAGGTTTATCAATGATAGTTGATCATATTTAGATCAACGATCCTCATTCATCGTTGATTGGGTGGATGAATCTAAATAAGTACCATTGATCGTGACCAAGATAAGATATGATAACGGAGGTCCATAGTGTAAAGTGAAGTTTATCGATAGTTAATTTTATGGAGGTTACACACTTTAGATCTGAACCATTAGTTTATTTGGTGAAAATTCATTCTAGGATTAATGCGCACAGTAGATAAGATGCCAAATTACCACCATGTTGAGAGGTGCAGACCATTGATCCCAAAAGTTGATTAAAACACAACCGTTGAATTGTCCTCTTCACTGAAAGACTGTTTGGGCCTTTGATCGTGACAAGTTCGAAATATCTATGGCTAGGATTGATCTTGGTCTCAGACTAGGGTCACAACCTTCAGTCATATTCAAATTGGAATAAACCTCGGATAAACGATCTTTTCACTAGACCACATACCCAACCCTTGGTCTTATTGAGACCAGAAGAACGATGAAACTTCTTGGAACATGTGGAACCATTCAATCATTGGTCCAACTAGGATATCAAGTGGTATCAGATCTAGCTAATTATTTTCTTCAGAAATATGCATCCTAGACGAGTTAGGCCACCATTGGGAGTAGTTGCAAAGTTTCAAAATGAACTAAGGAGATTTAAAGATAGGATGGAAGCCATGTAATAAACTCAAAGGAGAGAACCTAACATAGGATATGTCAGTGAATTTGAAGACACAATCTCTAGTGAAGAAGGAGAAGCCCCGAGAGGTGAGGAAATTGAAGAACAGTTGTTGAGACTGGTTACAAAGGTAGGATCCAAACCTAAAATGGAAGTTCCAATGTATGAAGGGAACTTAAATGTTGAGGAATTGCTTGATTGGATCAATGCAATGGAACAATATTTTTATTATGAGGATATAGATGAAGAGAATAAATTCAAGGATGATGTAACTAGGATGAAAGGACATGAAACCTTATGATGGGATGAGTTACAAGTTGATAAAAGAAGAAAAGGAAAAACCAAAATTAAGAGTTGGGATAGAATGGTAATCAAATTCAAGGACACATTTGTTCCAAAGGATTATCATTTAAACTTGTTTAGAAAATTGTATAATTTGAGACAAAAGGGTATGTCAGTGAAGGAATACACTAAGGAGTTCTATAGATTGAAAATTATAGTAGGTCATGTAGAAGATGATGCAGAGAAAGTTGTAGGGTATATAAATGGGATAAGGTATGAAATACAAGATGAAATCATTATCCTAACCATGAAGACAATGGACGATGCTTATCAGGCAACTCTGAAAGCATAGGAAAAATTATCCAGAAAGAAAAACCAAAGAACCAGAGGAAGAAGCTCAAATAGAGGAAATGGATCGTCTAGGGGAATATCTCAAAATACAAAGGAGGAAACATGAATCTCTAGTAGTCAATCACCCAGAGGAGGAAGATAATTTTCGAGAGGAAGAGGTAGAGGAAGAGAGACTAGGTGTTATATATGTGGAAATACAAGCCATATGTCTTGGGATTGTCCTGAAAATAAAGAAACAAAATCAAGGGGAAATCGCATTACAAAAGCTCAATAGAATAAAGAAGAAACATAAGAAAAATAAGAGACTCCTGAAATTGGAGAATCACTTATGATGAATATAATTCTGATTAAAGAAGAGAAGGAAACTCATGAACCTGCATAGAGAAATGATTTGTTTAGGACCACGTGAAAATCTAAAGGAAAGTTATGCAACATAGTCATTGACAGTGGAAGTATTGATAGTTTAGTCTCTATAGAAATAGTGGAGAAATTAAAACCACAAAAGGTGCCACATACTACTCCATATAGGGTGTCTTGGTTGCAAAAGGGAGATCAAATTTTGGTAAGTGATCAATGCAAAGTAGAATTTCAAACATGGATAATTTTAAGGATGGAAACTTATTTTAAAATGTAGAAACATTGGAGAAACTTACTAATCATTCATATGACAACTATAAATGTTTGACAATATTTTTGTAAAAATATTCAAATTTCTAAGGATTTTATATAATTTGTATAAATTTTTGGCGATTTTTAAGGTAAAATAATTTTATCCTATAGAATTTGGGCGAATCATTTTTAGAATAGCGAATCTTTTTTGGGGAAAAACCATGGAAAATTATCCCATGAGTGAAATTTAGCCCCTAAAATCATCCCTAATTTCAAATTGGTAGTTATAAGGATGAAATTTTGTGTGATGTTATGCCCATTGATGTTTGTCGTGTCTTGTTGGGGAGACCTTGGAAATATGCTAGGAAATCAATACATGATGGGAGAAATAACACATACACCCTTGAAAAGAATGGACATAAACATGTACTACTACCACTAAAAGATAAAGGAACTAAGGAGGAAGTTGGTCCAAGTGTATTGATCATGAGTGGAAGAGAACTCTTACAGGAATTCAAAAAGGAAGAAGAGGTACAATTTGTTGTTGTTGGTAAGACAAGAGTAATTCTCACTAGCACTACTATAAATGATCTACATGTTGAAGTACACAATACGTTAGATTCGTTTGTTGACATAATAGTTGATGAATTACCAAATATGTTACCTCCTTTCATAAGTATTAGTCATCATATTGAACTGATTCTAGGAGCTAGTTTTCAAAATAAAGCTGCATACAGGTTGACAACAAAAGAAAATGAAGAAATCAAAATACAAGTACAAGAGTCATTAGAAAAAGGGTTGATTAGGGAGAGCTTGAGTCGTCATGCAGTGCCCATGGTTTTGAGCCCAAAGAAGGATGGAGGTTGGAGGATTTGAATAGAATTTATAGAAATCAATAAGATAACAATTACATATAAATTCCCCTTACCTAGAATGGATGATTTGATGGATTGTTTAAATGGAGCAAATTATTTTTCCAAGATACATTTGAAGAGTGGTTATCACCAGATAAGGATGAGAGAAAAAGATGGGTGGAAGACAACCTTCAATAAAAATGAGGGACTATATGAATGGCTTGCCATGCCTTTTGTCTTAACAAATGCTTCGAGCACATTCATGAGATTAATGAATTAGGCACTCAAAAACTTCATTGGTAAGTTTGTGATTGTTTATTTGGATGATATCCTTGTTTATAGTAGGACTAAAGAAAAGCATTTGAGGTGTTTGAAATTGGTGTTGAAAAGGTTGCAACAAGAGAAAATTTTAATAAACATGAAGAAGTATTCCTTCATGAAGACATAACTAGTGTACTTGGGAATGGTGATTTCTCAAGAAGGATTGAAGATGGATTTAGAGAAGGTAAGAGCTATAAGGGAATAGCCTTCTCCAAAATCTATTTATGAGGTAAAAATCTTTCATGGGTTGGAAAGTTTCTATAGGAAATTTATCAGAAATTTCATTAGTATTTGTGCTCCTATAGTGGATACTATAAGGAAGGAACATCAATATTTTAATTGGAAAATGGAAGTTGAAAAGGGATTCAGATTGTTAAAGGAGAATATTACAAATCAACCTATTCTAGTTTTACCATGTTTTCAAAGACCTTTTCAAGTTAGATGTGGTCCAAGTGAGGTAGAAATTGGTGTTGTCCTAAGCCAAGAAGATAAACATGTTGCTTATTTCAGTGAGAAGTTGAATTATGCCAAGAAGAAATATTCAACTTATGAAAAAGAATTGTATGCAGTGATACAATCTTTGAAGAAATGGAGACATTACATTATACCTAGGGAATTCATCTTGTATACTGAAAACCATGCTTTTCAGTTCATAACCAAGAAGGAGAAATTGAACAAAAATCATGCCAAATGGGTAGAATTCGTGCAAAATTTCACTTTTTTTATTAAACATATTAGTGGAAATTCTAAAAAGGTCGTATATGCTTTGAACAGGAGGTGTTTAATGTTGCAGGAATTTTAAGTAAGTACATTGGGATTTGAACATCTCAAATAAATGTATAGAGAAGATCTATACTTTAAAGTAGCTTATGAGGCATGTGAAAATCTAGTGATGGGAGATAGGATTCCTTGGTTACAATACATGATACAAGAGGGATTGTTGTTCAAAGGAAGTTAGTTGTGTATTTCGAAGTGTTCAATGAGAGGCAACCTACTAAAGAAAAACCATAGTGGAGGACTAGTTGGTCATTTTGGTCATGACAAGACGTTTGCTCAATTGAATTCTTATTATTTTTGGCCAGGTATGAGATATGATGTACATAAGTTTGTCAACAGAAGAAAAAATTTCCAGTATGCCAAAGGGAAGCAACATAATGTAGGATTGTATCAATGATTATCTATACCAGACAGACCATGGGATGCCATAAACATGGACGTTTTTTTAGATTTTCTTAGAACACAAAGAGGAAGTGATTCAATATTTGTAGTTGTTGATAGATTTTCTAAGATGGAACACTTTATACCTTGTTATAAAACCAGTGGTGCAACACACATAGAAATATTGTTCTTTAAAGAGATTGTGAGGTTGCATGGATTGCCCAGCAGTATAGTTTCAAATAGAGACAGTAAATTCATTGGACATTTCTGGAGAACCTTGTGGAGGAATCTTGTCACAACCTTACTATTTAGTTCAACATATCACCCTTAAAATGATGGACAGACTGAAGTAGTGAATAAAAGTTTGGTTAATTTGCTGATAAGTTTAGTTAGTGAGCATAAAAACCAATGGGGTCAAGTTTTTCCACAAGCCGAGTTTGCTTATAATGACTCACCCAACAATATTACAGGTAGGAGTTCATTTCAAATAGTGTATGGAATGTATCCAAGAGGTCTTTTTGAGCTTAGAGATTTGGGCAAGGAAGAAGTAAGAAGATGAATATTTTGCATAAGACATGCAAATATTGCATGAGCAAGTCAAGGAACAACTACAAGGAAGAAACCAAAGATACAAGCAGAGGGGAGAACAAAAAATAAGGGATGTTAATTTTGAGATTGGAGACCAAGTATTGGCACACATAAGGAAGGAGAGAATCCCAAGAGGAAAATATAATGAGTTGAAGTTAAAAAAATCGAACCCTGTAAGATCTTAAGGAAGTTTTCAAGTAATTCTTATGAAATAGAGTTACCACCAGATATTGGAATATCTCCAATATTTGATATTGGAGATATGTATCCTTACAAAGATGGAGATGACAATGACACTATGTAGTGGATGAAGCAACTACCTACATCAAAGAAGTTGAAGATGGAGAGAATTCTTGACCATAAGGTTGCTAAGAAGACTAGAAGAAAGGAATATTATGAATATTAGGTCAAGTGTAAAGATATTATTGATGAATATGCAACTTGGATGAATGTTGTATAAATCCAGAAGCATGGCATAAATCTTGAAGACCTCATGGACATGAGTTCATGAACAATTGTGTTCCAAGGGAGTATGATGCAAGAGAATTAAATGAAATCTTGAATTCCGACCCTAGGAATGTCAAAACATTTACTAAATGGGGTTGTATCCATTAATTTTATAGTTTCATTGTAACAAATATGTCAATATACCTATATAATATGTTTAGATTGGATTTCTTGTATTAGGTGTAATTTTGTTGCTTATTTTTATAACAAAGTGAGTGATTTCAAGGTTTCTTAAGATTTGGATAGGGTGTGGTTGTTAGATTCGTATGAGGCTCATTTGAGATATATAATTATGTAATTTGTGAGGGATTGGGTGAGGTTGGAGGGTGTGAGGTTGGAGTGTGCGAGGTTTGAGAGTGTGATATTTTGTGTGTATTAATTTCAGAGAACTGTGAGACAGTTCATCCTGAGTTCTGGTATTGAATTAATAAAAGGGTTTAAGTTTATCTATGGTGTTATATGTCTCTTAGTTCAATTTTGATTTCGATCCCCTTTATAGAAATCAATTGAATGGATTTGTAAGTTAGATTCTCCATTTGATAGTGAGACTGGAGAGTAATTTGTATGTTATAGGTTCGACAACTCTTGATCGTTAGATCTAAACTTGAGAAGAAATTGGAATGTCAAATCGCTCTCCAATACGTGCACACAATTATCGAGGTTTATCTATGATTGTTGATCATATTTAGATCAATGATCCTCATTCATCATTGATCGAGTGTATGAATAGAAACCAACACCATTAATTGTGATCAAGATAAGATTTGGTGACGAAGGTCCATAGTGCAAAGTGAATTTTCTCGATAGTTAATTTTATGGAGGTTACAGACTTTAGATTTGAATCGTTAGTTTATTTGGTGACAATTCATTCCAGGATTAATGCGCACAATATACAAGCTTCTAACTTGCCACCAAGTTGAGACGCATGGACCGTTGATCCCAACAGTTGATAAAAACACAACCGTCGAATTGTCCTCTTCATTGGATGATTGTTTGGTCCTTTGATCGTGACAAGTTTGAAATATCTACGAAAAGGATTGAGCATGGGCTCAGACCAAGGTCACAACCTTCAGTCATATGCACAATGGAATAAACCTTATAAAAGTAATGTGTTCGCTAGACCACATGCCCATCCCTTGTTATTATTGACACCAGAAGGGCGACGCAAATTCTTGGAACATGTGGAACCATTCAAGCATTGGTCTAGCCATGTTGTCAAAATGGGAAGAGCTTACAGTCAATTGTTGATGTTTAGATTGGTCAAGAGCCAAACAACAACCTGAAGAGGATATAAATATCCCTCTGTGTTTTTATAGAGGTGGCACTCCTGTTTTGCTAAAATGTTGAAATATTCTTTATACAATTCTACAATAAATTTAATGGGTAAATTCTAAAAAGAAAACCCTAAAATATCTCCCAACAAATATTTGTATATACAAATGTACAACCCTTGTATATAATTATACAAATATACATCATATCATTTGAATAAAGAAAGGAAAAAACATGTCAGTAGAGATTTGTATCAACAAGATTTTGGAGTCTCCCTTCAACAAACATTCTTCCTTTCTTATAAAATAAAGTGAACTTGGAATCTGATATGACTTTTGCAAGATGAAGTAAAAATGGAAATGTCTTGAAAAAACTTTAAATGGGTGTTTCTTTGGAACTCAAAATAATATTTTGATAGAAAATACATTTGAAATAACATTATTTCAACTGAAAGTCTCTAAAATCACTAATGTAGTTCCCAAAAATAGTTCTTTGGAGAAGAAATTTATAATAATGTCCTAAATATGACAAGTTTAAAAACGTTAGAAACAAGAGGGATGAAACAACCTCTACAAAACATCAATGACAAATAATTAACTAAATTAAATAACAATTTCCTTTTTACAACGAGAGATCTTGTTCCTCTGGACCTGAAGTATTAAAATATGAATGAAGAACTTAGAGAAAGAATTGCTTAGACTCAAATATTTTTGTTTGTCTTAAAATGCATGTAATATTTGATGGAAGGAAACAAAGAAGAAGAAAATATAAGGAGAGAAAAGTTTAATTAGGCCAATTCATAAAATCTTATAAATATAGAGCTTTTCTTCCTACAAACTCTTCACCATTGTAGAATCTTTTGCCTTCCAACCTCTAACCCATGTTTGATGTTGCTCTATCTCATTTAAAAACGGTTTCCAATGCTTCTTGAAGTAGTTAGGTTTGTTTTTCTAGGAACTTCCACACGCTTTTCTTCTTGGAATAACCAATTTAATTAATGCTTCATTGAACTCTCATTAATTAATTTATGTCATTGAAATTAATGCCTTGAAGTGGGGCCCATTTCATCTTTAATAAAATAAAATAAAAAAACTAAACTTTTATTTTGAAAATTTTAAATTGACTTCCTTTTTAAAAGTGGACTGTGTTTTAATTTTTTGAGCAAGAAATTTGACCTTTCAGCCATGGAAACCATTATAGAAAAAATATTCATCATTTCATCTTTCCAATGAGTCATACTGAATGAAATTTGGAATTATGGATCTCAAGTTATAATCTCATAAAGTTGAGGTTCCAAACATATTTACCAGCAAGTCATGCAAACAGAGTTGATTGTTCTTTCAATTTCTACAAAAATTGTGGCCAATTTCATCTCTTGAAACCCATTCCATCATCTTACTCGTCAGTCTTCTTGGGAATTATGTTGTGAATATATTATTTTTCAATCAGTAATATTTTATATTTTGTTGAGTGATAAATATTGGGGTTTCTTTTTAGTATCCCCTGTTTTAATATCAAAAGTATCAAGAGGTATCTTTCAGAACATGAAAAGGAGTACCACCTTTATAAAAATGCAAGAGGATATTTTATCCTCATGATGTTGTTGATTGAATCTTAACCAATCTAAACATCAAAACCGATATAAATAGGGAATATCCATATGCATTCCCAAGCCTCACGATAGCCTTATAAATACTATAAATTCTATATTGACACTCTTAAAAGAGTAAAATTAAACTAGATAGGACTAATATTTATATTTCCATTGTTATTACACCACATTTGATCTTGGAAATTTTTAGGTGAAGTCAATATGAATATAAAAAAAGAAATATGGAATTTTATAGAGAATGAATTAGGATATACAACAAGAGAGTTGTCACTTGATTCATGGCCTATGATCTTAGAGACACATGCAAGGAAGAAAATCCAATATTTGAGGAATGAGGGAGGACTAATTCACAATTATGGATTCATTTTTGCATACATTGCATAGAGACATGCAATTATTTATTTGGGGGGTCAATGATGAGCCCAAACATTATCTTTTGTTCTCATATTTTCCTATCTATATTACCTCTTATAACTGCCCAGTAGTCCTTTGATGTACTTAAAATATTCCCAAACTATTACTTAACGACCATTTCAAAATTATTTAATAATTGTTCTTTAAATCAATGGGATTTGGATTATTGATGAGAAAGT
>ML821634.1:2711-37160 GCA_009831015.1 Picea engelmannii
TGGCCTAAAGCCGACATAAATAAAATAACATTACTAATCTAAATTACAACTAATGGCCTAAAGCCGACATAAATAAAATAACATTACTAATCTAATATGCCCCAATTAAGTGGTAATGAGCCAATATTAGGGCTTAACATTGAACCATCTTGTACGTTTCCTTTTCAAAAATATTGTTTTTACCCCTGCATTGTCCATTTTTCTTCATGTGATTAGTCATCTTCACATATGCCAAAGTAGTGTCACTGTTCTCGAGGAAGTGAGGTTGTATTTATACTCATGTATTGTATTGAACCATGCTTAGATGTTCTATTTATTGGTAGGAGGCTTATGTAGTTAGTCGTGGCATGTATTTTTAGCCACCATATCAAGATTTGATTTTACTTTTATGGCTATGGTTAACTACCCCTTGGTATTGGTAACTCTCACCATTTGATTCGTTTATGATTTGGCTTAGGTTTGTAACCATATTGGGGTGGATATACAAGGACACATGATCTAGGGGAGTTGCATAGTCTCTTTACCCCTTTGTTTATGATGTAAGAGTGTTTCTATTTGTAAAGGTTTTCACACCTATGTATATCACACTTATTATATTCTTAAGCATGTATCCATCTCTTATGTATTTATCATACTTCGGTCATATACTATCAGAGATTATTCTTCATGTGATCACTCATCTTCATGTCTCCCAAAGTAGTTTCACTATTCTTGAGGAAGTACACATAATCTAAAGCATTGGTCACATCATTCGAGGCACATTTGGGATACTTTTGCACACATGGAAATCCTCTACACATGCCACAATAGAGATCCTAGAGCATTCCTCTTCGTTCACCATTTTTGGAGGTGTCTTCCTCTTGTTTTGAGTGATGACCCACACATGTGGGGTTTTTGACAACCATGTCGGTGATTAGGATGATTATTTGACTTTGATATTGACCTTCCTTGATTTGATGGCTTGGCCATGCCATAGAGACTACTATTGATGATTCCTTGAGAACATTGTGAGAAGGTAGTCCACTTTTGAGATCATTCTCTATGTTTTCATGAGGTCATTCCACTTGGAGGTTTGATGGAACGTTGTGTTAGGAAAGAAAATTTGCCCCATTTTTTGTGGGATGTTCCTCTTGCATGAGAGTTTTATGTACATGTGGCATATTTGATTTTGTATTGACTTAGTCTCCTTCTTTGTGTGGATGACAAGTCTCCTTTCATAGTCTCCTAGGTTAAATTTAAGGAAAATAATTATTAATTAATGAGAAGGATGTAGAAGCCTCCTATATAAATAGAGGCTCTCCTCTCGTTCCAAATCATTGTGAATTGTTGGAGATCATTTTACAAGCCTTTTGATCGAATATCTTTCTTGGATTTTTTGGTGTCAATTTTTGGAGCTCCCTCTTTCTTGGTAATTTTTCTTGGTTCATCAAATATATTATTTTGAATGTTCAATATTTCTACAAAGCTAGAAATATCGATCCATTTGAAGAGTTACTTAACTACTTGGAGAGGAGATGTTATAGGGTTTGTTCCTTCCTTATTCTCCTGTTAACTTGGGTAAGTACTTAATATATTTCTTTTCTTTCTGTCTTTCTTCCTTGGAAATGGTTTTAAGAATTAGATTCAAGTCATAGTTTATCAGGGAAACCCTTCTTACTGGGATTTGGTTTTCATGACTTGTCTTGATTAGACAAGAGAATATTTTCCCCTAAGGTTCTTGTCTCTAATTCTAATACATAAGCCTTGGATAACCAATTCTTAGAGGGGCATACTTATTGACCCCATAAATCACTAGGTGGAGACAAGGCACTAAGTATAATTCCCAACAACCAACCACTAAAATCATAAAATCAAAATTAGTTTATTTCTTGCTTTATAAACATAAAAAACAAAAACATCCAAAACTATTCCTTTAGTGTCTAGTGAATGATTAATGTTATATATTACATTCTCGACATCTTGTGTAAGCGTTTATGCTTCATTGTTTATATTTAACACTAAGACGAAAAATTGGCCCTCCCTCATTGTTCTTCAAGGATTGTTCTAACATATTGTGGGCTAAATTTAAGGATTTCTTCAAATCTATAAATTAATTTGCAGCATTAGAAATCATATTTCATACATCAAACTGCCAACTCCACTCGCATATGGAGCACGAGACATGTCCTCCTCCTCTTCCTGTGTCTTGGGACATTGATCCATAGATAAATTTACACCAACGAGAATAGGGACCCTGGTCATTTTACATTCTTGCATATTAAACCTATGCAATATTGTCTCCAGATATTTTCTCTGATTTAACAAGAGTTTCTTTTTTTTCGATCTCTTTTAATTTCCATGCCCAAAATGAAATTTGCACCACAAAGATCCTTCATGTTAAATTTAGAGAACAATCAAGTTTTTACATCCTAGATAATCTCCTTGTTGTTTCCTATCAACAACATGTCATACACATACAAGACAAAATAAATCAAATGATCACCAATTAATTTAAAATACACACAGTGATCCTCCTTGCTTCTTGTGAAGCCAAGTTTGAGCATATAAGTATCAAATTTTCGATACCACGACCTTGGTGACTTTTTAAAACCATACAAGGACCTTTTCAGCTTGCATACCAGCTCCTTCTTTCCCTTCACAACAAAACCTTATGGTTGCTTCATATAGATTTTTTCTTCCATATACCCATGTAGGAATGATGTATTCACATCCATCTTTTCTACTTCAAAATCAAACGAAGCAACAACAGATAACAAAAATCTATTAGAATTTAACTTGGAAACAGGAGAAAAAATCTCACCAAAATCAATTCCCTCAACCTAGGAATAACCCTTTGCTACTAATCGAGCTTTGCATTTCTCCACTTTTCCTTCTACATTCAACTTCTTTTTAAATACCCATTTGTTGCCAATGGGATTTCTTCCGGTCGACAACTCCACTAGATCCCAAGCCTCACTCTTATCCAACGCTACCATGTATTCATCCATGGAAAGTTTCCATGGTTTTCCATCCTTTGAATCCATTGCCTCCCTGACAGCTCTAGGATCGTCATCAGTAATAGACAAAAAAAAAATTGAATGAAAATCAAGTGGAGTATGTTGGAAGATTGGTTGTTGTCATTGATGTCAACCCTAGCCATTGGATTTTGGACCCCATAGTTGATTGAAGTATATAGATATGAAGGAAATTACACATGAAGATACAACACCCATGGATGGATAGTATAAGTCATGCTTCTTCCGGTGGTATGTGGCACGTCACATGGATCCTCACGATTGAGGAGAAATGAATTTTTGAAGATGAAAATGTGAATTGAAGAAGAAACTACATGTCGGCCCTAATGTAAAAAGGAAGTGACATAAAGGGTATAAATACATCTCATTATACATTAATTTTTTAAAACAAGCAAGTTTATTAATGAAAAAGGAGATATAAGTCGAATTTCTGAGGAAATCATAAGTAAAGAAGGTTGAATTTCAAGGGAGGATGAAGTATTTTGGTGATGTGTTCTAAGGTATGTTATTTACAAGCCATCTTACCATCTTCGCTATAAATTTGTTTATAGAATGATTCATATGGTGAAATTTGGAGGCTATTGATAAGACATATCTATGTACCTTTGCTAAAAATTTCATCTCTTTATTCACTATAGTTTTCGAGATACACTCTGTGGAGGATAGGGATTTTGACTAGTCCTGAAGCTGGTCATAAACATGTGTTCTGGATAAAATAGTCATAACGTCTTCATAGAGAATCCAAATGAAGTGATACCAATTGAATTAGAAATAATACGGGATTTAGTTTCCTGTGTACGAATTTTAGAATCAGATGTTAATTATTTAGTGTGGGGCAGTCTATACAAGTTCTCTCTCCTGAATAAACCAAAATTGAATAAGGTCTACCATTTTCTCTATAACTCTTTTTTTGGGAGGATTAAAGGAGTGAAACTTGGAGGAGTTTCAGAGAATACATTGAGTAATATTATCTATAGGATCAGATTATTCCAAGAAGTGAATGATTGTAGAAGTTGAATAAGTCTCATGAAGCATTATCAGGTTCTATGTGATGGTTGGTTGATGGTGATAATTTAACGTAAAGTTTTATTATCTCTCATATATTCTTGGGTGGATGGAAGGGACAAGGATGGAGAGGTCAACCCTCTCCTTATATTGGAGGATTTTATCTTCCTTTTGGAGGTTTATCCATCCCTTTATATTTTGAAGTTGTAGCTACTTTTGGAAGTCATTACTTCCCTTGAAAAATCATACATGATTAGTTCTTATATATTGTGCATGGTGTGTTGGTGTATCTCTTATACTATTCTTCATTGTTCATTGGATAGTCTTCATTTCTGATTCGATATAAATTGAATACATGATATGATTGAAGTACAATTTCAAAAATACTAATTTCTCAAAATATTGATTCACCCTCCTCTCAGTATTTCCAACAATTGGTACGAGAGCAGGTTGCCTTCAGAACAATTTAACCACTGGAAGGAAAATTATGAGTAGAGATGGATGACCATGAGCACATTCCAAATGGGATTCAATGATTTGATGGAATAAATTATGCATATTGGAGTAATATAGTGAAAAATTGCCTAACATCTTTGGGATTAGACATTTGGTACTCAGTCGTAAAAGGCTATGTAATCCCAAAGAATGCTCCAACCGATCCAAATGAGAAGAATCTTATGAGTTGTAATTCAAAATCCAGACATGTTATTCTAGGAGCATTGACACCAACCATTGCTAGCAAAGTGATGAGCTAAAACACTGCTAAATAGGTATGGGACAAACTTAAGAGTATCTATGAAGGTGATCCAAAAGTTAAGCAGGTCAAGCTTCAACGACATAGAGCAGAATTTGAAAATTTGAAGATGGATGAAAAGGAATATATTGCAACCTATTTTCTTAGAGTTGATGGATTTGTTAATTCTATCAGAGGATTAGGTGAAGATCTCAATGAATCCTTGGTTGTAACAAAAGTGTTGAGATTGCTTCTCTTGAAGTATGATGCTAAGGTCTCTTCCATTCAAGAAACTAGGGACTTGAACAAAATGAAAATGGATTAATTACATGGTTCTCTTATAGCATATGAAATGAGAATAGGTACAAAAATTGACCAGCCAAACAATGAAGCAGTCTTTAAATCCATAAATAATACAAAAGTCAAGGATAATGACCTTGATGAAGAAATATCATATTTCGTAACAAGGCTCCAAAAGGGAACTGGAAGATACAAAGGTAAGTCAACTCTCAAATGCTTTAATTGTGGTAGAATAGGACATATTTATGAAAAATGCTACTATAAAATGAGAAGTCTCAACAATAAAAAGATCTTATACTCCAAGGATGATGATATATCCTCAGATGAGAGTGATGAAAAAGATAATGATGGAGGATAAGTCATCTTCATAACCCAAGAAACCCATGATGATGATCACAAGAGTTATAAAGAAGAAGAAATCATTTATGAAGAAGATTCAAATGAAAAAACCAACCTTGATTCGTTTTGGGGATACAAATACAATGTAGAGAGTGAACAAGAAGATGAGAATCTTGAAAAGTTGAAGCATGTTGAAACTGAAAATAACAAGCATAGAAACACAAAAATAATACTAAAAGGTGAAGACGAGAATTACAAGATTGAAAAGACCATTTATAGCTTGAAGGAACAATTAGAATATTATGAGAAATTGAAAGCAGAATTGGATCACACAAAAGTGGAGCTACTATTGACAATAGAAAAGTTGAAGAAGTTCGAAAAAATCACTGAAAAATTAGATGAGATCCTTAGTAGTCAAAGATCTCAAAACGACAAGATAGGACTAGGATACAATGACAGTTTGAAGACAACAAAACAAGAGAAGGAAGATGAAAATGATGAAACCAATACTCCAAAGCAAGTTGAACAATAATATAGAAGACTAGAATTCAGAAGGAATGAGATGTCAAGAAGATCGTCTCCCATTAGGTATGAAATAAATCATTATGAAGGAAACTACAGAAGAATAGATTGTGAACCCAGATGGAACACACCACATAGAATATCACTTACTCCCAGGTATCAAAATTTATTTCTTGGACATTTTTATACTTGTGGAAATTTTGGACACAAGGAAATCAATTGTAGAATCAATGAAAGGAATAACTACACAAGCTACATGAATGGTGAAAATAGTATATATGGAAATGTTCATAGACCTTTCAACATAAATTATAATCCATTTGACCCATTAATGGATCAAAATATTGTATGCTACAAGTGTAATAATATTGGTCACAAAGCACGATATTGCAGAGAGATGAAGGAAGATAATCCTATGCCAAATGCCCCTATACGAACTACAACATGGAAAAGGAAATAAATTCCACACAATGAAAACTGTCGAATAACATTGGTCGCTAAAGAATGCAAAGAAGAAGATGAATGGTTCATAGACAGTGGGTGCTCATCTCATATGACCAGATATCAAAGAAAATTTGTCAGCTTGAAGAAAAAGGGTGTAAATGTTGCATTTGGAGATGACTCATCTTCCAAAATACTTGGAAAAGGAACTGTAAATATTGGACGTGAAAATGTAAAAGAAAGAAAAGTATTATTGGTTGAATATCTGAAGCATAATATCCTCAGTGTCAGTAAAATATGTGATCAAGGATACACTCTTATGTTTGTTTCCTGAAAAATGTAAAATCATAGAAAAGAACTCAAGAAGATTGGTTGCAAATGCAACAAGAAGACTGAACAACATATACATCCTAGACATGAAGAAGAAAGAGAACAAATAAGCCACACAAAAGGATTCCAAGGAAGAAAAATTCCAAAAGACCAAAAATAAGGATGAAGTATTATTGAGTGTCACATGTTTAGGGGGAGAATCCCCAAAGAATAAGGTCACCTTATTGCATTGAACTCAAAGGGATCAACCCCACCCTTTGCCATTGATGTCAAAGGGGGAGATAAATTGGGATCATGATGACAGGGGGAACATGAGTGTTCTCATCAATGACAAAGGGGGAGATTGTTGGAATATTGTTTGTTTTCATTGATGTCAACCCTAGCCATTGGCTTTTGGAACCCATAGTCGATCGAAGTAGATAGAAATGAAGGAAATTAAACATGAAGATACAACACCCATGGATGGATAGTATAAGTCATGCCACTTCCGGTGGTATGTGGCACGTCACGTGGATCCTCACGAATGAAGAGAAATTATTTTTTGAAGATGGCAATGTGAATTGAAAGAAGCTACATGTCGAACCTAATGTTAAAAGGAAGTGACATAAAGGGTATAAATACATCCAATTATACATTCATTTTTTAACACACACAATTTTATAAATGACCAAGGAGATATAAGTCGAATTTCCAAGGAAATATGAAGTAAAGAAGGTCGAATTTCAAGGGAGGATGAAGTATTTTGGTGATGTGTTCTAAGTTATGTTATTTACAGGTCATCTTACCATTATATATATAACTTTGTTTCTGTAATGATTACGATGGTGAAATATGGAGGCTATTAACAAGACATTTCTAGGTACCTATGGTAACAATTCCATCTCTTTATTCTCTATAATTTTCAAGATACACTCTGTGGAAGATAGGGTTTTTGACTAGTCCTAAAGTTATTCATAAACAAGTGTTTCAAGTTAAACAATCATAATGTCTTCATAGATAATCCAAATTAAGTGAGACCAATTGCATTGAAAATATTCCAGGTTGTAGTTTCATGTGTACAAATTTCAGAATCTGATGTTAAATATTGAGTGTGGGGAATTATGTAAACGTTCTCTCTCCTAAATAAACCAAAATTGAATAAGGTCTACCATTTTCTCTATAACTCCTTTTCTGGGAGGATTCAAGGAGTGAAGCTTGGAGGAGTTTCAAAGAATACATTCAGTAATATTATCTATAGGATCGGAGTATTCCAAGAAGTGAATAATTGCATAAGTTGAATAATTTTTAGGAAGCATTATCAGGTTCTATGTGATGGTTGGTTGATGGTGTTAATTTAATGTAAAGATTTATTATCTCTCATATATTCTTGGGTGGAAGGAAGGGGCAAGAATGGAGAGGTCAAACCTCTCTTGATATTGGAGGATTGTATCTTCTTTTTGTAGCTACCTTTGGAATTCATTACTTCGTTTGAACAATAATACAAGATTACTTCTTATAGACTATGCATGGTGTATTGGTGTATCTCTTATACTATTCTTCATTGTTCATTGTATAGTATTCATTGTTGATTGGATATAAATTAAAAACATTATATGATATATGATGGAAATATATCCAATTATTTGTCAAGAATTCATCTATAAATGAGACATAGTACACATATTTTCCCAATGATGGAACTGACACAGGTCCAAACACATAATTGTGAACTAGCTGTAAAATTTCTTCCGCCCTTGTTGCACCAAAGGGGAATCATACTCGATTATGCTTCCCATATACACAATGTTCACAGAAATCAAAATCCAGAGATAAGTTAGACATACCTTCAACCATACTCTGATATGCCCTAGTATTTGATGCCACAACATAACCTTTTCTCCAGAGACTACAAGAGTTTTTCCTTCTTCAACTCCAAAATTAGGAACAATGGAACTATTACACCCATATTTAATAGTGCTACCTTGCAACTTATACAAATTTCCAAACCTGACTCCCTTCATCAACATCATTTCTCCTTGAACCATCCTGTAGGTTTCCTTTTCAAAAATATTTTTTTTACCCCTGCATCGCCCATTTTTCTTACAGATCCCGTTTTTATTACAGATCCTTCCATGTATGGGCCTCAACTTGATTTTTCCTCATCCTATGATTATGGTTGTCAATTCATCACCTAGGAAAATATTACCTCCATCATACCTTCCATATTCATAGAACCACTCCTTGTGGGGATTCATATGAAAGGATGCACCTGATTCAACTAACCATGCCTCATGATCTACATGTGTGCTTGAATAATACAAGTACACATCCCCTCCTTCTTCCTTGGAGGTCTTTTCTTATTTAGAAGGAGATTCTTCATATCCCTTATTTTTCTCAACTTTGGATCTACATTGGTTTTTGTAGTGCCCTTCTTTTCCACATCTCCAACATACCTTTAGAAACTTTCTTGGAGATTTAGATATACCCTTAGACTTAGATCTCCCACTGGAGGACTTAGATCTATTTATTTTTTGGGAGCGTTCTCTTGCAAATAATGCATATGTTCTTTGTCCTTCCATGTTCTTTTGTATCATCTCCTCCAAAAATAAGGATGAGACCACTTCATCAAAATTCAAGGAAGTTGTATTACTACCTATGGCCACAACCAGACTATCCCATGAGTCTGGTAAAGAGAACAGTAAATTGATACACTTATATTCATATGAAATTTGAATCTCAACAGATACTAACTAACTTACCACAGTATTGAAGGCGTTCAAATGCTCTGCCACCAAGTCTCCATCTCTCATCCTCGAGTTATAAATCTTATTTCTCAGAAATAGTTTATTTACTAGGGACTTAGAATAATACAAATTACCCAACTTATCCCATAAATCCTTGGTTGTAGCTTTCTCTGACACATTCAGTAATATTGAATCTAAGAGACACAGTCAGATTGTGCTCTTCACCTTTTGATCCATTTTTTTCCAATAATTTGTTGAAGTTCTTGTAGGTGCAGTACCTGGATCCACCACGATCCACTGATCTATGTCCACCAAGATATCTTCCATCTTGAGCTTCCACATCTCAAAAATTTACCCATTAAACTTCTCGATCTCCATTTTCGAATTGCTCACCATTTCTCTTCACCTGGAGAATTAATACCGCAGATCTCCCACTGTAACAAGGCTTATCACAGTCTCAAGCCAAACCCTTGACCAAAAAGGCATCCCCCTAAAGCCAATAATTGCTCTGATACCAAATGTCACTACTACATATGGGCGGATTATTCCACGAAATGTTTCCACATTTCCATTATTTTCATCTTTTTTTTTTTTAAATAGGGCGGGATTTTCGCCAATATTGCCACGAAAGTTCGTCGCAATATCCACAAATAGGTTATTTTAACTTGGTCGAGATTTTCGTCGCTATTTCCACGAACTTTCATGGAAATAGTGACGAAAATTTTTCCTATCTCATTAGTCGGTGTTAACGACTAGTTGACTATTTGATCTATATATACCTGACTTTAAGAGACTTTGCGACACAATTTCTATAGTTGCAACATTGTTCTTGGATTTTGTTTGAGCTGTTTATTTTTTCCGTCACCCACCGGTTGAACAAATCCAATTCTCGATCTACATAGCTTAGATTTTGAACTTGCAAAGTTAGTATGTTTTTTTTTATTGATGTACTCATTTAACTTGTTAATTTTTGTTCAAATGTCCAAATTTCATGTAGCTTGTTTTTTCCTTGATAATATATTATGTGTAGTACCATATTTCATGTCTTTGGTTTTTGGATCTAGTTAGTATATTCTATGAAAAAGGGTATGTGGATTCCATAATATTCTAGGTTTATGGAATCCACATACCCTTTTCCCTTCAATTGTAGCTAGAATGTCTCTCTCTTTTCATTGATAGAGATATGGAAGTGCTCTTGAAACTCAACCCTGATCGGTGAAATGATAGTAATTGATTGTCATTTTGTTCTCTTTTATTTTTAGCTTATGGTTAGCCACTTTCAACCATATTAGATTATGGTTAACCACCTTTAACTTTCTTGGCTTATGAATAAGCACCTTTAACAAATGAACTTATGATTATATACCATACTCTTCCAATATAAATAAAGTATGTGTTTCAACTTTCTCAATAAAATCCACATCCCTTTTCTTATATGTGATGTTGTTTCTCTCAATTTTTTATAATCACATGCAATTCTAGATGTAGTGATTAACTTTAGTTTGTAGTTGATGTAACTTGTTTATACACTATTAATAAGGAGTATCTAAAATATAAAAAATTCATGACAAAATCTATGATAACATGATGAAATCTACTAGTCACACAATGAAAAATGAGAACATGCCAAAGTGTCTTAGAAAATAAAACTGTGACCACTGTAAGTAGCATAAAATTGTGACCATTGTATGTAGATGCAAATCAACACGTGATAATTTAAACCAACCCAACCCAATTGTGGATGAAAAGTGGTTGGCATTCTTTTTTTAGTGGTGAATTTCAAAGATTGGCATTTTGTCTAGAAAACAACTTAGAGGCTACTGTATGGTGTCGAGTGATTCAAGTTTGAGAAATTTTGACCACTTTCGTTAAATGGTGTGTAATTGATCCGTATTTTATGAGAAAAACGAAATGAATATAGATTATTAACAAGTGCTTAACACAAAATAATAGAGATACAATAAAACTAGTTTTCTATTCAATAACGAAATAAATCGAAACTGTAAAATGCAGTGGAAACAAGCTTGCTAGAATGGTGGCGGCTTATCTCTGAGAAGAGATGTGACGGTTGCGCGCATTCGCAAGAAGAAGATTACAATGAGGCTCTGAAGGCATTTTTACAATAAACCAGAATGCCAAAAAACCTAGACAATCAAAAACCTAACCCTAGGAGATGAAGCACGAAAATTCATGTGGGCCCCATTTGGGTAAGTTAGTACATCAACTTCCCAGGGTCGTAACTTTTGCATACGATCTATGTTTTAGGCATGTGATAGACCATTGGAAAGGTATCGTTGAGGAGATTCATTTTGGGGGATCAATCATGCCTTCAGCTATAATTGAGGAGCTTGATCCCAAAAAAACTTCATTTAGGCCCTCAAAATGGCCCCAGAAGTTAAAACTGCTAAAAATAGTAAATTACCAAAATTGTCAGAAAACAGTTTTAAGCCAATTGGAAAAGGTGGGTGGCCACCGATATCCATCTGGATCAATCCTCCCTCCTTAGAAAGAAATGGTCTCCATTGCATTGAGGTCCCCCAACAGATGAGTAAATTTCTGCTAAATTTGGCCTCGGGTGAGCCACTTGCCTTGGTGCAAGAGCTGCTCTGCTTTGATGACTCAATAAAGTTGGATCCTTTGTTTTCAAGTTCCCTTGATCTGTGTGTCCACAATATGGTCATTGGATGTATGTTGTATGCAGTCAGGGTTGAACTCTTTTGGTGTCAGTTGTTCTGCTACTTCTGAGGTGTCCAATAATGGTGGGAAATAAGGGCGAAGGAGATCCACATTGAACACTGGGTGCAGGCCAAGCAAGGGAGGAATGTTGAGCTCAAAAGAGTTATCCCCCATGGCCTTGGTGATAGTGTACGACCCATAACCGAGTGGTCGATGCTTCTGATGGGGTCCTGTAAGGTGTTCTTTCTGCAAGTGCAACCAAACTTTGTCGCCCACCTGAAACTTATGTGGCACCCGATGTTGATCATGGCATTGTTTGTACTTATCATTAGACTTCTGTAGGATATCCTGAACTTGTTGGCGGATGTGTTGGATCCACTCAATGAACTAGGTGGATTTTTTAGCTTCAGTTGGAGCAGGAGATGAGTCGGTCGAGGTGACCGCAAGGGGAAGTGCAACATCTATGGGACCCAATGGTTGGAATCCCAACCCCACCTGAAAGGGGTTGTGGTCGGTTGAGCTATGCAAGGCTCGGTTGTATCTATGTTAGACATATGGAAGTCTCTCATCCCATGTGTGAGGATGATTTGAATATACATGCGAAGGATATGCACAATCATTTGATTTACAACCTCGATTTGGCCATATTTCTAGGGGTGGAAGGTCATGGATTTGGTGAGCTTGGTGTCCAGCAGTGACCAAAGGATCGACCAGAATGTGTTGAGAAATTGACTATCCCAATATGATACAATGGTTTGTGGGATTCCAAAATGTACCTAGACTTGTTCAAAGAAGATCTTGGAAGTGGCCTCTGCTATGATGCTCTTCTTGCAGGCAACCAAAATTGCCATCTTAGAAAAGTGATCAACAACCACAAAAACAAATTCATTTCCTCGCTTGGTGGACGGGAGGCCTAACATGTAGTCCATTGAGATGCATTCCCATGGCCTGTCAGGAGTAGCAAGAGGGGTGTATCGGCCCTGTTTCTTAGTGGTCGGTCTGGTAATAACGCAGGCAGTGCAGGACCTGATATACTTGTTGACCTCCTGTCGAAGTTTTAGCCAGTAGAAATTTTTTTGTAGCATCGCCACTGTATTTTCGACGCCGAAGTGTCTTGCCACCCGACTGTAGTGGGATTCCCAGATCAACTTCACTCGCTCACTTGATGGAACACAAATATGGCCCAGACAACACAACAACCCATCCTGAAGATGGAAATTATCTACAACTGCATTTGCACCCAACATTTTGTAGGTGGTGGTGAAGTCAGGGTCTATCTCATAGAGTTGGGGCCATCCATATGTCTCATGGCCGCAAGAGTCTAGTATCGTGGTGAATGTTGTGACTGGCGGTCTATTGAGGCAATCAATGACGTGATTGGTGCTTCTTGTTTTATACTTGATGTTTAGGTGGAATTGCTGCAAGTATGTGGACCAATTTTGATGCCGATCATTCTGCAATTTTCCCCTTGTTTGCATGAACTATAGTGGCTTATGATCAATGTGGATGACTGTCTCCTTCCCAAGAATGTAATGTCTCCACTGGTGGCAAGCTTGTACAATGGAGTACATTTCTTTGTCATAAGTAGGGTACTTATAGATAGTATCTGACAATGTCTCACTATGATAGGCCACGAGGTGGCCATGCTGAGTGAGAACTACACCCACAGAATAGTCTGAAGCATCTATCTCGATTTCAAAGGGATGTTGCAGGTCTGGTAGTGAAAGTACTGGGGTTGAGCACAAGCACTGCTTCAAATCATCGTACGCTTGTTGTTGAGACCGGCCCCACACAAATTTCTCCTTACCACCACCCCTGTTTATTTGGATGAGGGCCCATGCAATATGGGAGAATCCCAACACACACCTGTAGTAGAAATTAGCAAGGCCCAAGAAGCTCTGAAGCTCAGTGTGTGTTGTTGGGGTTGGCCAGTCATGGATGACTTGGATCTTGGATGGATCCACATGTATTCCATGTTGATCAATGATGTATCCCAGGTAATGGATGTTGTCCATGCCGAAGGAACATTTTTCTAAGTTGGTGTATAGCTTGTGCTGCCACAGAATGTGCAGAACCTGTTGAATATGCTGCAAGTGTTCGGCCCAAGTTTCACTATAAATCATAATGTCATCCAAATATACCACTACAAAAGTATTGGTGAATGGTCACAGGATATCGTCCTTCATCCTCATGAAAGTGGCTGGAGAATTTTTCAAACCAAAGCACATGACCAACCATTCAAAAAGGCCTTCCTTTGACTTGAAGGTGTTCTTCCATACATCTGTCTGTTCTATCGGGACCTGGTCGTAGCCAGACTTTAGATCAATCTTACTGAAGTATTTGGCCTCCGTGAGTTGATCAAGGAGGTCATCGATTCAAGGAATCGAGTACCAGTTTCTGACTGTGATTTTATTCAGAGCCCAGTAATCAATACAAAGTCGCCAGGTTCCATATTTCTTCTGTACCAGGACGATTGGCCTCCCGCAAGGTGATGAACTGGGACGGATGTGCCCTTTGTGGAGTAGTTCTTGGATCTGTCACTTGATCTCCTCATTCTATAACAAAGAGTGGCGATAGACTGGCCCATTGGGAAGTGGTGCACCGGGGGTCATATTGATGGGGTTCTTGACTTGGAAGTGCAGAGGTACCCTTGTAGGTGAGGAGAAGATATCTGAGTATTCTTCCACGACCTTATCTACTTGCTTCTACTATGTGGAGAGGTTGGTCGTAGAGACCCTGGATGTGGCTGTGATATTTCACTTATTCTGAGAGAGAATCATGAAGAAGACAAACTTCCCCATCTGAGAGATGACCTTCCTGCACTGCTTAGCAGAGATCAAGGAAATAACACTAGGTGGGACTGCCTCGGGTATCCTGTACAATTTCCTGTTCAAAGTAATAATAACACTACGAGGCCTAGACTCATATACAACATGATGTTTCCATAAATAAGGTTGGCCCAAAATAACATCACAAACTTTGAGAGGAGAAACATCACATAATACCTCGTCTTTGAAGGGCTTGATGTCGTATGACAATCGACACTGTTGGCTGACGTGGAGATTGCTTCCTTAGCGGAGCCATTCAATGGTGTAGGGTTGTGGGTGTGGTGTTGTTGGAAGGGTGAGATGCTTGATGACCTCTGCTAAGATGAGGTTCTTCTGGCTACTGCTATCAACGATGAAGTGCAAAGGGGTTCCTTTTACCCACATCTGTGAATGGAAGAGGCGCTCTAATTCTTCTAGCTCATCTAGTTCACCAAGATGGAGCTTGGTGGTAGCAACGGTGGCACTGGGTTCCGTGTCAATGATCCATCTTCCCCTTTATGGTTCTAGCTCAGAGTCAGAATCCACATCTAATTCAGAGGATTTCACTTTAGCCACCAACCACTGCTTTGAGTGATAGTTAGCAGTGTTATGCCAAGGGCTCTTATGGAAGTCCCACCACTTCCCGATATCTTTCTTTGTCTTTTCGGTGTCCTTATTTTCTTATTGCTTGGACTGGTTGTCTTAATACTGTCCATATTTTCTCTCTCCTTTTTTTGTGGGTTAGGGCCACCCTTTCCCGGATTTGGTTGTGAGGGGTTCCCAGGCCCAAATTTTCGCGTCTTTTGTTTGAGCTTCTGCTCGACTTTGACGGCATATTGGTAGGCCGCGCCCAAGGATGAGATGTCCAGAAAATCCATTTCAGTCTAGATGTATCTATGTAGAGAACCACGATACTTGAGCACTAGATGTCGCTCTAAATATTTGATACCCATCTTGGTGTGCAAGGTATGGAAGATATTTATGAAATTTGGCACTGCTTGGTCTCTTTCTTGCCGCAGTGTGGTCCATTTGGTATACAGGTCGTCATAAATTCTGATAGGGTAGTATTGTTCCTTAATAGCATCCCTGAAGGATTCCCAGGTGTCTGTGACTGAAAATAATGAGGTTTCCTCTATTTTATTTTTCTCACAGAAAGTTTTCCACCATTATTTGACATGGGGAATGACTTTGAGGAGCGCAAAAGTAATATTTTCTCTATTTGAAAAGTTATGGACAAAAAAATACCCTTATAGTAGATTCAACCACTTGTCTACAACATCTGTGTTTATCTTACCTTCAAATATAGGAATATCGAAGTTTATTTGTACCTTGAAGGGGGTGACGCCTCTGTTCAAAGAAGACGTGTCACCTATTGGTAGCCACTAAAGGATTTTCGCAAAACTATCCATTATCTCATTCCTTTGTTGCATGAGGTATTCCTCAATCAACAGTTTGAAAGGATCTCCTGTCCTGTCATATTTATTTTCTCCTGCCATTAGAGGTCGCTTGGGCGTGCGGTATCTTCTGTCCTCAAGAGAAACAATATCGATACCCAAGTCTTTGTACTCTGACCTCGTTGGGGACATACATTAAGATGACAAGGAGCAAACCGCTCTGATACCACTGATCCTGATTTTATGAGCATAACGAAATGAATACATATTATTAATAGGTTCTTAACACAAAATAACATAGATACAATAAAACTTGTTTTCTATTCAATAAAGAGATAAGCTGAAACTGTAAAATCCAGTGGAAACAAGCTTGCTAGAATGGTGGCAGCTTATCTCTGAGAAGAGATCTGACAGTTGCGCACATTCACAAGAAGAAGATTACAATGAGGCTATGAAGGCCTTTTTATAATAAACTAGAATTCCAAAAACCCTATACATCCAAAAACCTAACCCTAGGAGATGAAGCACCAAAAGTCACGTGGGCCTCGTTTGGGTAAGTTAGTACATCAACTTCTCGGGGTTGTAACTTTTGCATACAATCTCCGTTTTAGGTGTGTGATAGCCCATTGCAAAGGTATTATCAAGGAGATTCATTTTGGGGGCTCAATAATTCCTTTGGATATAATTTAAGAGATTTATCCCTAAAAATCTTCACTTAGGCCCTCAAAATGGCCCTAGAAGTTAAAACTGCTAAAAATAGTAAATTGCCAAAATTGTCAAAAAAATGTTTTGAGCCAGTTGGAAAAGGTGGGTGGCCACCGATATCCATCTGGATCAGTAATTATTTTCCATGGTGATTCAGTACACACTACTCTAAAGTACATATTGAAGCATATCGATCTTAATAGTTAATAGATAAAAAAAAAAGCATGTCAAAATGTCTTAGAAGAAATAATTGTGAGGATTGTAGGTCACTGTAAATAAACATATCATAATCGAAAGGAGTCACTAAAATTTAAAATTTTGACAACTTACTGTTTGGTATGGTGTAGGTAAGACAATTACTTGTCAGGACAAGGATTTGTCACTATGAACGAAAATGATAGGAAGCTTGCTCGATTAAGAGTGGCATTAGAGGTGAGGGGCGATGGAAAATGTTATTGCCCTTGCTATGATTGTAGAGGCTTGCAAAAAAAAAGACTTTTAATAACAATAGCTCAAAGACATTGTAGGGAGAAGGGGCATGCCGAAGGGGGCTATGAATATCGTCCATTGGTAAGAGGATTCAATATTTAATGTATTCTCTGTAATAATCAGTATTTCATGAATTTTAGTAATATTTCTTATCGGGATTTTTATATTTTCTATACACACTAACTTTTCTACGTTGTTTTTAAATATATAGACGATGCCCCCAAAATGTCGACCTCCAGAGAGTTATTTGCCAAGTACTAGCAAAAATAATCCTTTACAGGGTGATGAACTTCAAGATCAGAATATTGAAGTTGTTGATCAAGTTATTAGTGATGATATGGATGGAGATAATGCTAGTGATTCAAATCAGGAAGATGAGATACATAGATTGATCCAAGACACATTTGCTCAAATGGATGAGGATAACCAATAAGATAGTTATGATGTTGATCCTCTACTAGAGAACTCACGTCAACCTCTTTATGAAGGCTCAACAACAAATCTTTTATCTGCTATATTGTTTTTGGTGAACCTGAAGGTTTTGAATGGTTTATCAAACACATGCCTCACACAGATACTAAGGTATTTAATTTGTTAATTATTTATGCTTGCATGTTCACAAATACTTAAAAGATTCATTTTTTTCCTACATTGCTATTGTTTTCTAATTTGTAAATTAGTATATTGGATGAGATATTGATGATTAATATTGTTTACATTGACTTATTGTTTAGAATTTTGTAGATTGTTAGGTGAATTTCTATTACCAACATCAAATATTTTTCCACGCACATATCAAGAAATATCCTTGATTATGAAAGAAATTGGAATGGACTATTAGGCTATTGATGCATGTCCTAATGATCATATCATATATTATGGACAATATGCATTAGAAAATGAATTCCCACAATGTCAAATAAGTAGATATCGAACCGATAAAGCATAAAAGAAGGTGCCTCACAAAGTTCTTCGTTATATTCCGATAATTCCATGTTTCCAATGGTTGTTTAGATGCCAAAGTATAGCACAGTTTATGGATTTCCATGCAAATAACAGAAGTCGAGATGATGTTCTTCGAATGCCTGCAGATGGTTCTGCATTGAAGTATATCGAAGAAAAGTGGCCAATTTTTAAAGAAGAACCTCATAATGTTAGACTTTTGTTGGCAACTAATGGTGTCAATCCATTTGGAGAGCTTCATTGGAAATGATTGTTCCAAGTATTTAATTATCTTTTTTATTTGCTTTAAAGTATGAAAAAATATTTAATTTATTTGTTTCGTGCATGGTAATTATTTCTTTTATATATAACGAAATCTAGATAAGTATAATTAATCATGCAGTATGTTGAACCAATTAGGTAGGTACCAGGTTAAAGATATGAACACATAGATTGAGCCTCTTATCAATGAGTTGTTGAAGTTATGGGTTGGCATCACTATGTATGACATCTCTAGACCAATAGGGAAAAAATGATTTCAATTCCATGGAATACTATCATGGACAATTCATGATGCTCCTGGGTTAACACATTTTTGTGGTATATTGTTACTTTATTTTGTGATTTAATATTATATATATTTATTGAAAATATCATGCATTATTTTAAATTGTAACTCTAATTTGACGCTACATTAATTCATATCTCTTGTAGATCTTCAAACAAAGGGTAAATTTGCATGCCTAGTTTGTGGTCCGAGGATAAAATCTCGTCGTTCAAGGAGTTTAGGAAAGGAAGTGTTTGGATAGTATAGGCACTTTCTGCCTAAGAACCGTAGTTATTGAACTACAGACAAAGCAAATTTCAATGGTAAAGAAGAAAATGGAAAAAAAAACACGAAGAATGACACCTCGCTTATGGAAGTTGGAATATATTAGAAATCATCAAGGTACACAAATTATTTATTAGTATTAATTTCATTAGTATTAATTTCATTTTGTCCCATTAATTAGTATTAATTTCATTAGTATTATTTTCATTAGTATTATTTTCATTTTGTCCCATTAATTAGTGTTAATTTCAATTTGTTGATGTTTCATGAATGTCGTTAAGGCACGAATGGGCTTCCACGAGGAATGAAAAGTTACCCGATGCAATTCAGTAGATTTCCATAGTATGAGCACCTACAAATAGTTCATTTGTTTGATACAATGCATATCGGCAAGAACATAACATAATTGTTATGGAAAATATTAGATGGAAGGACTGACAAAGAGATAATTGGAAAGATTTGTTATGACATACAGGAAGCTAATCACACATTGCTAAGTGTTATTATTAATTATAATGGCGACGGTCGTGAAAATAATACTAGTCTTCCTTGGTTATTGATGGAGCAACAGAGAAATATTGTAAAAGAGGTCATTCGAAAAATTAGGTTTCCGACGGGGTTTTCGTTGAACATACAAAATATCTTAACGAAAAAAGGTGATTTTGGTGGCATTAAAACACATGACTGGCATACATTCATTAAGTTAATTAGTATGTTATAATATATTTCCTTATTGGTACGCATGTTTTGGAAACAAATAATAATTATTTGTTTTTTGTTACAGTATGTTCTACCTTTATCTCTCCCAGATGACTTTGACAACAACATAAAACCAATTATTTATGTACTTGGAAAATACATGAGGTAAGTATTCTTTTATAAGGAAAATGTACTTCTTATGTGATTTGTAGTGTAACTTATTGACATATTATGTTTTATCTGCAAATTTATGTATGCCTTGATATTATTTTATTGCATCGACATTTGTAGGTGGCTATCATCAAAATAAATCCATAAAGAATATATAAGGTATTGGAAGAGAGAAATTCCTCGACTAATGTGTCAAATGAAATAGTATCTACCTCCAACATTTTTCAATGCACAAGGACACTACCTCATACACCAATTTGAGGAGATTGAATTATGTGGGCCAGTACACACAAGGTCGATGTGGATGGTGGAGAGGCATTTGAAGTCACTGAAGGATTTTCTTAGACAAAGAGCACGTCCGAAGGGTTCTATGGTTGAGGATATATGGTATATCAATGCATGGTGTATATTAGTCAATATCTACCTAAATTAGTAGAAAATATGAATGTGCCTCACATTTGGCATCTCGACTCCATCAACAAATTTGAAGGGTAGGTCCTATTGGGGAAAGGTAAAATGAGGGCTGTGAAAGGTAATTATTAGATGTTGACATAGATTTAATATATTACACATTTATTAAATTATTCCTTTATTAACAATGGCTAATTAATGATATTAAATTGTTATGCTATCATATAGTTTCTCGAGAGCAGGATGCTTTACATTTATACATTGCAAACAACCTTGATTGGATGGAGCATTGGATAGAATATACTAAAGAATACTTTGATAGTTTATCATGGGAAGGGGTGAGTAAGATGATTAAAACAACGCATCATCATCGAGATCAATTTCCTGATCTTACATCAAGGGAAGTTGATTTAGCCTTTGGTTTAAAAGATAAACATGAAAGTTAATTTTTTTACCCACATTTTCCTAGTTTTTTCCCAATTTTTCAATGTATTTGGTTTGTTTAATTTTTGAAATATATATTTACTAAGTCCTATATGAGGTTTATTAATTGGCAATGCATTTTTTACTTGTTTTCCATGTTGCAGAAGGATATGTGGTGTAATGGTCGTAAATTTCGTATCAAAATGTTGGATGATAAGATGAAAATATCAGATTGTGGGATAGCTGCAGTGTTTAAGGTCACCAACATTTCCTCTAGAAGTGACAGAAATATGAAAGAAACTGAGAATAGGTACTATGGCCATTTGGAGGATATAATTGAGTGTGATTTTAATTCCTTTAAAATAGTTTTGTTTGAGATTAAATGGTACAGGCTACGGATCCTTGAACATGATCCCGAAAGAACTGTTATTGAGCATGATAATGGATTTACCATGGTTAATACAAGGGCATTTGAACCGGGTACAGAGCCTTATGTTCTTCCAAGTCAGTGTGAGAAAGTATTTTACTCAGAGGTACATGGTAAAGCAGGTTGTTCATATGTTGTTAGATATGATCCAAGAGGAAGACCAGTAAAGTATAATCATGTAGCCAAGGATGAAGATAATAACGAGGAAGAAGATCATGATTATGCATATCAGGATCAGGTGGCTCATGTAGTCGATGTGTCAGATGAAGAAGTTGAAGAAGTTGATCATCCAAATGTAGGAGACCACGATATCGATAATTATACTAGCGAAAATGATGTTGATGATGATGTTGATAGGAATGAGACTTTCACCAATATCTATTTTGAACCATATCCTGATACAAATGTTAAGCTGGATGATGAAGAAGATGATTGATATTTAATTGTTGAAAAGAAGAGGTATGTGTTTATATCTTTTATATGATCGTTATATGTTTTTATTTTGTATAATATATTATATGATACATGTTCTTTAGAATTTCAAATTAGGTAATATGGGGAAATTGAGAGTGATGTGGGGGGGGAGGGGGCATAATTAGAGCTTCCACCTTCACGTGGTTGCCCCTTTTTAGTAGAGAATTAACTATTCTAGAAACCAAGAGAATCTTTGCATGACTGTGCCTAATCATACCAACCATGTAGGTATGTCCATCATCAATTCAAACTGTGAAAGGGGCCAACATTGAAATTTTTTCAAACTGTTTCTAAATGCATTGAAATTTGACATGGATGGACTATTTGCATGCCTTAATGATATAGGAGGGTTTTCTGGACTCAAATTTGACTCACACACCCACTTTCTTCCATCATTAATTCATCATGTAAACCATAGACCCTAATTTAGTGGAGTCATCGATTTGTGATCAAGTTTTAGTGTTCCTAGTGAATGGATGCATTGTTGTTGACATGGAATGGGACAACACATGTACCTTATTAATTTTCTTCCTTCACTTGATGTGGGCCTAGTCATTCCTAGCCTTGAATTGAAAGTCGCCCCTAGTCTTAGTCATCACCCTTCATGACAGTTGTCACCCAACGATCATTATATCATAAGGTTGGAGGCATATGGGCATTGGTATCATGAGGCTTTATAACCCTACAATAACAAGAGACATTAATTGAACTTTGACTAGATTGAAAGGTGCATGCAATTGAAAATACTAACAACCCAAAAATAAAAGGGATCAATACACAAACTATTAATGAGAGGTGATTTGGCCGTGGTGTGTAGGAGTAGGCCTAGCACCTTCAAAATTAACATTCTCCAAATATCTTATACAAATTTTATAAGGAAATTGTACTAGGAATAGACACGGGAAACAATGACCTGTGAATGGGGCCAACGTTGAAATTTTTTCAAGTTGTTTCTGAATGCATTGAAATTTGACATGGATAGAATATTTGCATGCCTTAATGATATGGGAGGGTTTATGGACTCAAATTTGACTCACACACCCACTTTCTTCCATCATCAATTCATCATGTAAACCATAAACCCTAATTTAGTGGAGCCATCGATTTGTTGGGTTTTAGTGTTCCCATTGAAAGGATGCATTGTTGTTGACATGGAATGGGACAACACATGTACCTTCTTAATTTTCTTCCTTCACTTGATGTGGGTTTGGTCATTCCTAGCCTTGAATTGAAAGTTTCCCCTAGTCTTATTCATCACCCTTCATGACAATTGTCACCCAATGATCATTAGATTACAAGGTTGGAGGCATATAGGCATTGGGATTATGAGGCTTTATAACCCTAAAGTAACAAGAGACATTAATTGAACTTTGACTTGATTGAAAGGTGCATGCAATTGAAAATACTAACACCCCAAAACTAAAAGGGATCAATACATAGACTGTCAATGAGAGGTGATATGGTCGTGGTGTGTAGGAATAGGCCTAGCACCTTAAAAATTATCATTCTCCAAATATCGTATAAAAAATTTGCAAGGAAATTGTACTAGGACTAGACATGGGCAACAATGACCTGTGAATGGGGCCAACATTGAAATTTTTTCAAACTGTTTCTGAATGCATTGAAATTTGACATGGATAGACTATTCACATGCCTTAACGATATGGGAGGGTTTATGGACTCAAATTTGACTCACACGCCCACTTTCTTCCATCATCAATTCATCATGTAAACCATAAACCCTAATTTAGGGGAGTCATCGATTTGTTAGGTTTTAGTGTTCCTAGTGAATGGATGCATTATTGTTGACATGGAATGGGACAACACATGTACCTTCTTAATTTTCTTCCTTCACTTGATGTGGGTCTGGTCATTCCTAGCCTCAAATTGAAAGTTGCCCCTAGTCTTAGTCATCACCCTTCATGAGATTTTCCACCCAATGATCATTATATCACAAGGTTGGAGGCATATGGCCATTGTTATCACGAGTCTTTATAACCCTATAGTAACAAGAGACATTAATTGAACTTTGATTTGATTGAAAAGTGCGTGCAATTGAAAATACTAACACCCCAAAACTAAAAGGGATCAATACATAGACTGTTAATGAGAGGTGATATTCCTATGGTGTGTAGGAATAGGCCCAACACCTTCAAAATTATCATTCTCCAGATATCTTATACAAATTTTACAAGGAAATTGTACTAGGACTAGACACGGGCAACAGTGACCTGTGAATGGGGCCAACGTTGAAATTTTTTCAAACTGTTTCTGAATGCATTGAAAT
This sequence comes from Picea engelmannii, assembly GCA_009831015.1. Classification (NCBI taxonomy): domain Eukaryota; kingdom Viridiplantae; phylum Streptophyta; class Pinopsida; order Pinales; family Pinaceae; genus Picea; species Picea engelmannii. The sequence continues at coordinate 26,856 of ML821634.1, forward strand.
TTGACATGGATAGAATATTCACATGACTTAACGATATGGGAGGGTTTTTGGACTCAAATTTGACTCACACACCCACTTTCTTCCATCATCAATTCATCATGTAAACCATAAACCCTAATTTAGTGGATTCATCGAGTTTTAGTGTTCCCAGTGAATGGATGCGTTGTTGTTGACATGGAATGGGACATTAATTGAAATTTGACTATATTTAAAGGTGTGTGTGCAATTGAAAATACTAAAAACCCAAAACTAAAATGGATCAATACACAAACCAAGGAAATTGTACTAGGACTAGACATGGGCAACAATGACCTGTGAATGGGGCCATGGGCTTACAGTTCAACATCCCAAACTTCTTCACTATCTCAACTGTGTACTTCTCATAACTCAGGAATATCTCACCATTAACATTCTTGTAGTATAGGTTGGTATCAAAAACACTTATTCTAAATCCTAAACTCATAAGGTGTCTTTTTTAGGGGAAGACTTGAAAATTGGGGTCATTTATTTGACCAATTAGTGAGATCATGAAGGTAAGCATGGGATAAATAATAAAAAACATAGAACATTACACACTAAAGGTATAAAATGATAGGTTAATGTGCCCCCAATGTAGTGAACATGGTCTTTCATTATTAGAATGTCAAATCTAGATTTGATTATACCCTAAAAAACCCATACATGAGGGATAGGGCCTCATCTCTTGCACATGCATCATGACTTGGTTTATGAAGGGGGTAGGGAAGTTGTATTTTTGGCAGGCCTATTTCAAATCATGCAAATCAATGCACACATAAATGATACCATGTTTTTGGTTTACATGGTCTGGGTTGGATACCCAGTTTTCTTTCAAGCAAGCCTAGTTCAAATCATGAAAATCACTACACACATGAATGGTGCCATGTTTTTTTGTAAAAGTAGGTTGGATACCCATGAGATATATTAAATTGGGTAAATGTATTTTACTTTATGAACTTTATAAATCTCTTATTTGATGGAAATGTCTTTTAAGGGGTGTGCAGATCTTTGTTTCTATCGGATAAGGGGTATGTCGATCCATGTGTTGATGTAATGCTCAATGATGGTGAAATATAGTTTAGGATATTTTAAACAATACCAATTAAATATGTTGTAAAACTCTTGGAAATATATTTTCACTGGAATATTACTTTAGGGGGATATGTAGCTCCTAAGAGAATGTTATCAATAACACGAAGTGTAACAGAGATATCCACTTTGATAGTGGGTGAAATGTTAGCCATATTTTCTTCCTTAAATGCATCAGGGCTTGTTATGGGATGTTTAATCCAATCAACATGACTGAGAGGGATAGAACACGTGTCCTTGATTGTGAATTATCTAGGTGAGGTAGTTCGGGTGCATGCATCCTACATGAGAAAAAAGAATCTATGACACATTGTATCCCATGTATAGTAGGGATCATGCATGGCCTCTAGTATGTCTTCATCTGAATGGAAAATGGGGGTTGTAGAGGTTAGATCATTATAGGATGATGAGGCTTGTGGGTGTGATTTTTTTCTTCCATCTATGTCACATGTGCATGATAAATCATTAACCATGGAGGGGTCAAAAAATGTAGAGAAAATGTAAGTGAAATGAGACTCCAGTTGTTAAGTTTCTATTGATTCATCTTAACAAGGTGATATTATGCTAATACCTAAGAGTGATGAAGGGTTGTTGGATGATATTTTCCTTACTTACTTATAAATAAGTGATTAATGGAAACAAAATCTAGGTTATCTATCATTAGTGGTGGAAATATTTTCTACCGAGGTATTTCTAGAAAGATCACTGGGGTGGGAGGGGGGACATGGGTGCTACCTATGTCAAGTTGTGGTGGAATAGGTGGTTGTTCATATATTAGTGGTGTAATAGATGCAATATTTAATGATTAATTTTAATATATTATATAATATATAAATTAAGTTATAGTATATATTAATTATATAAATATAAATTATGTATAATTATAATATATATATATATATATATATATATATATATATATTACATAATTATAATATATATAATAAAACAAACCCCAAAAAAATTCAAACTTGCATGTGAGGAGAGAAAACGAGGAGAACACATGAGGAGAGTTGAGGAGAGAGCATGAGAGTCGAGGAGAGATGAGGAGAGAACACCATGAGTAGATCTGAGGAGATCACAGAAGGAGTAACTCCCCAAACCCTGACATCTGCGCAATGGCACATCGGAGAAGGAGATCAAGGGTGAAGGAGACTAAGCTAGAGGGCACAAAGAGGAGATTGAGCTAGAGGGCACACTGTGAGCAAGCTTGAGAATCGTGAGTGGTAGTTCCACCAATCCCACCCAGAATTTTTGCATTGAGATATGGTTTCGCCATGTTGCCTCTATTTTTGTTCTCCCCTTGTCTACCAAAAAAAAACATGTTTTGTTGTGTGGAGCTTGGAAAGTTCAAGTTCAATCTCATTCGACCCCCCTCTCTGCCCTGGATGCAAGAAAAAAAATAGAACGTACACATGTCTGTCATCCAAAATGGACCCTGCAGCCTTCTCCTCCTCACTATTCTCATGATCTAGGTCTGTCCACATAGGCGTTGTCTACATAGGCATTGTTTACATAGGTGTTGTCTACAACATTCCATTTTGGCCCACTGGATCTTGGACAATGAGGCATCACAAAAAAATATGTATTTTTTCCATAGCGTTCTCTATAGAATAAAAAAAAATCTAGAAGCATTCCATAGTGTTCTTCATAAAAGTATGGTCCTTATGAATAATATGAAAGAGTTGTATGTAGAATGTTGATTAACCAACTATTCAACTCCATGTTTTGGGATTTGAATGCCTTTGATAAGATATTGACCAACCCCACAATAAATGAGATAATCTAGGGCCTTTACTGCCATTTTAAAAAAGAATTTTGTTGGATGGACCCTAAGTTTCCCATATCCTATGATTCACACTTGTTGATAGGTAGGAAGACTGAGGCTTTGCAGAGTGTCTCAGAAGCGTAGAGGAAAAAATTCCCGAAGTCCATGGCCTTGATCATGCCTATATTTGAGGCTCATTCGATCATGTCATAAGATTTCCCAAAAATCAATCTCAATGAAGAGGGTGTTGAAATCAAGGAAAAATTTGAGGGCATTCCATAACTTTTTCCCGTTCAAGAAATATCACAGACAACCTTCCATCCAAATTCAACAAAATTGAAACCCATTTTTGAGAGTTGTTGGTGCCTCATCCTATCACTGACGACAACGTTAGGAAATTTGGAGGCGTCATTGGGGGCCTTGGGAAGACTTATCTTTTACTATTAACAACTTGCCCACCCTGAAATCAGCTCAACCAGAGATAGGGTCCAGCAGTTGGAAGAGCATCGCACGTCTTGCAGTGTCCGGTGCGCCCTTGGCGGCCCTTGAAAATATGGAGGACCGAGTATCGTCCATGCCCGGTCGTACTCATAACCGCATCAGGTCTCCAAGGTGAACAATGTAGGTAAGGGAAGTCGGAAAAATGGATTCGTAACTTTGGGAAAAGGATTGGCTCTGAGGGCTAGGCCTAGGGGTCTACGTCCTCAACCTGTGGGCTGTCGGCAATATTCCCATGGCACTGTCATTGATTAATGCTACCTCCTTTTGAATGGTAGTGCAACTAATTAATGCTACCTGCTTTCAAATGGTAGAGCACCAATTATCATTCATGATCCAACACATAGTAGTCAAGAATCCCATCCATTGCTAATTGTTGGTCTCTAAAGATGTCCTAAAAACAACCTTAGTTTAACATTAATTTATAAACCTGAGGATTCGTCTTCTATTTCAAGAATATCAACAAAGTCTATGCAGATAGCTCGTAGAGGATAAAATCACGTATCAAATATGATTTTAACAACAATCAAGTTACTCACACATTCATTAAGTTTCTAAAGCTAAGATCCTACTGAACATGATTTAAATCTAATCTATAATGTGTTATGAATTGAAGGCATGAATTAAATTTCTGAATTGATCTAATTAAGAGACAAGAATTGAATCTGATATTAAAGGCATGAATTGATCTAATTAAGAAACATGAATTGGATCTATAAAAACAAGTTGACCTATTGATGACTATCTAATCTGCTGGAAAGAAATAACTGAATATTGTAAGTTGAGGCAGAAAAGTAATTGAACAACAAATGCTAACTAAGTAGAAGGAACAACAAATGCTAATTAAGCAAAAGAAACAACAAATGCTAATTTAACGGAAAGGAAAAGAAAATACTAATTTAGTAGTGCAACTAATTAATGCTACCTCCTTTTGAATGGTAGTGCAACTACTTCTTCTTTTAGCTGTTAGAAGTGCTTGGGGCATTTATCGAGGTGTAATTTCTAGTAGTCTTGGTGTGTCACTTTCTCTCACAAGACTTGTAATACATGGTGGGAGGTTTTGTTTCTTGCGTCATTGATACAATCTTCTTTGCAACCCACTTCTTATTCTTCCCATAAATGACACCTTGAACCACCACAAATGACCTCTCAAAGGCATCCTTTGCCAATTAGGTATATAGGTAACACTAACATTCTTGAGCACTAGGTATGGATCTCGGGGCCTTGACATGGTCAAGGGAGGAAACATGAACTTTAGGCCTTAAAGGAAGCTTTCAACAAGCCAAGGCCAATAAGGATTCCTCATATAACCACACAAGGCCTTCTGAGGGTAGTCCAACCTATGGTTGGGGATGTCGGTGCCACTAGGTGTTTTTGAGTAGTAGGCATGTGTCCCAAGGTCTTGGAAATGATATAGGGAAGAAGGCCATGCCTTAGGTTCTAAAGAAATCTTTGAGTCATCTAGAGCCATGAACAATGCCTCAAAGTACCACACATAAACTCCAGAGGGGTATCCTTGGCCTCAACTATATGAAAATTTATGCAATTATATGCAACTATGCAACTATATGCAAGTTATGCAACTATATGCAACTATGCAACTATATGCAAATATGCAACTTATCCAACTATATGCAACTATGCAACTATATGAAACTATATGCAACTTTATGCAACAATGCAACTTATGAAACTATGAAACTTATGAAACTATATGCAACTTTATGCAACAATGCAACTATATTGCAACAATTTCGTATGCAACTATATGAAACTAACTGCAACTATGCAACTATATGCAACAATGCAACTTATCATGTTTTTTAGTGACAATATGAAACTATATGCAACTTTATGAAACACTGAAACTTATGCAACTATATGCAATTATATGCAACTTATGCAACTATATACAACAATATGCAACTTTATGCAACAATGCAACTATATGCAACTATATTGCAACTATATGCAACTGTGTTGGTACCAAAAATGGATATTGGCATGATAACTTATCTTCTTGTTTTAACGAGTGTAGGTACCACCAAATAGGTATTTGTCAGATCTATCTTCCTTGAGTGATGATCAAAATATACTAAGAGAGGTTGAAAGTGAGATGTGTTGTACTAGATCTACCGGTTCTAGATCAACTAGATCTGAAAAGGTAAGAAAAAGATTTTGTATACGCATGCAATTTTTCATTGCCAATGGAGGGTCATGTAATTATGATGTTGAGAGAATAGGTGACATTGAGTTTCCCTTGAGGTATAAACATCTAGTGCAACGATGGGCACCTAAGGAACTACCTGAAGTGGACATAGATTTCTTCATCGATGGGAGGATGTATTGCATTGCTCCTTCGTCCTTACATGGATTGGAGTTATTTTCAATGGATGGCATAAAGGTCGGCTATGGAACTGTAGATGAAATGATGGAGTATGTCGGACCATTATACAAATACAATCACTGGATGATGTTGGTCTGATATACGCAAAGTGTGTTAATGTTTATGCCATTATTATAGTTCTTTGCATTTCAATAAATAAGAGCATAATAAGAATAAGATCACTGAGAAATACACATTCACAAGAGACACAACATTTATCTTGGGAAACCCTCCAGGGGAAGAAAACCCAGCAAAAACTTCCTTATCATAAATAGCTTCAAGAGATAACTCAAACCAATACAGATAGTCCTCTCCAAAAGATGTGCCACTCTTCTTCTCCTCTCTCCAACTGGTAATTGCAGCTTGCCTCATAAGATAATGAGAAAGTGAGTTGTGTGTTTGAAGTGAGGCGCTAGCCTCTTATTTATATCAGACTGACATGTGTGAAAGGTCACAACTGGCAGGGCTGACCTCTCACTTTGGGTGGGTAAACCCACCTTTAATTAATTCTGGGTCTTCCATTATAACTGTTGGGGTCGACTTCTTATTTTGCACTTTGTAATTGTCCGATGACCAATCCGCAAAAGGGGATTTGATCCTTATACAATTACCGACATGATTAATCCTCAATGGGGATTAATCCAATAAAAATAATAATAATAATAATGACATGATTAATCCGCAATGGGGATTTAATCCAATAACAAAATAATAATAATAATTCTCTTCGCAGTTACATTATTTCAACACTCCCCCTTAACAAGAAGGGTATTCTTCATCAGCATCAGGCGAGAGAGGTCTGCATCATCAGTGGCATCTGAGGACAGTATCGTCAATATCATCTTGAAACATTGTCTAGCACATTTACGAGTCATCGAAAGATTTCTTCATCAGCAGCATCATCATTCTCCAAAGAATGCTATAATCATCTGCATCAAATATGTATCAGTAAAAAATGATACCTCATCACAGCACTAGGCTGGCACATCACAGTACTACACTAGCTCAATGTCACAATGGTTAAGCTAGTAGCTCAGTGTCAGTCACATCTTTCTTTACGTCTAACAACTAGGTCAGAAGCAAGTAATATCATCATCTCGCTTTACGTCTAACAACTAAGTCAGAAGCGAGGAATCACAGCATCATGCTTTACGTCTAACAACTAGGTCAGAAGCATGACTCATCTTGCTTTACATCTAACAACGAGGTCAGAAGCAAGGAACACATCAAAATCTCACTTTACAACTAACAACGAGGTCAGAAGCGAGGAATCATCTTACTTTGCATCTAACAACTAGGTCAGAAGCAAGGAATCAACAACGTCATGCTTTACGTCTAACAACTAGGTCAGAAGCATGACTCATATTTATTTACATCTAACAGCGAGGTTAGAAGCAAGGATCACACGACATCATGCTTTATGTCTAACAGCGAGGTTAGAAGCATGACTCATATTTCTTTACGTCTAACAGCGAGGTCAGAGGCAAGGATCACACCATGCCATGCTTTACGTCTAACAACGAGGTTAGAAGCATGACTCATCTTGCTTTACGTCTAACAACTAGGTCAGAAGAAAGGAATACATCTACTCCCCCTTTTAGGGAAGGTCCTTTCGGACAATACCAAGCTTATATCGAAAGTGTTCAAACATTACATGAGATAGAGGCTTAGTCATCACATCAGCAACCTATTCATCCGTGATAATGTACTGGAGCTTCAAGGCTCCTCTCTGTACCATGTCGCGGATGAAATGATAGTGGATATCTATGTGCTTCGACCTGTCATGGAACATAGGATTCTCTATCATTTTAATACATCTTTGATTGTCACATAGAATCGCAGTTGCTCTCATCTCCAAATCAAATAGGCCTATCAGCAACTTTTGAAGCCATATAGCTTCATATCTAGCAGAACATGTGACAATGTACTCTGCTTTCACTGTGCTGAGAGAAATACTGGATTTCTTCCTACTCTGCCACGAGATCATAGCTGATCCCAAACTGAAACAACATTCGGAAGTGATTTTTCTGTCAGCAAGGCTTCCTGCCCAATCTGCATCAGTATATCCACTCAGTGTGAATTCATGATCTCCATCATAGCTGAGACCATAATCCATTGTACCTTTAAGGTACCTCATCACATGTTTTGCAGCCACTAAATGAACACGTCTGGGATCTACCAAAAACTGACTCAAGGTGTTCATTGCAAAACAGATGTCTGGTCTGGTGTTCATCAGGTACATCAATGATCCAATAATCTGTCTGTACAGAGTGGCATATATCAAATCTGACGAAGTATCGACCAACAGCTTCAGCTTTGCTTCCATGGGTGTATTCATGGACTTGCATTCTAGCATGTCGAATCTCTTTAAGATTTTGAATGTGTACTTCCCCTGATTAAGGAAGATTCTTTCCGGACTCTGCCATACCTCAAGACCTAAGAAGTAATGCATTAGGCCAAGGTCTTTCATTTCAAATTCTACGGCTGGTCTCTGTTTACATTCAGCGATGAGATTTTCTTCTCCAGTTAAGAATAAGTCATCCACATAYAGTAATAGTATTACTGGTTCATTCTCCATGATCTTGAAGTAGAGATTTGAATCTGCTTTACTCTTGGTAAAGCCCAAGCTCGTCAAGAAACTGTCTATACAGCCATACCAAGCTCTGGGAGCTTGCTTCAATCCGTATAAGGCTTTCTTCAATCAACAGACATGAGACTTCCTGTCTTCAACTTCAAATCCTTGGGGTTGCTCTATATACACTTCCTCTTCAATGACACCATTCAAAAAAATTGTCTTCACATCCATTTGGTGCAGCTTCCATTTCATCTTGGTAGCAAGAGCTATAATGGTTTTGATTGAAGTGTATCTGGCCACATGAGCGAATGTCTCTTCATAGTCGATTCCTTCCTTCTGGGAAAAGCCACGAGCGACAAATATTGCTTTATATTTCTCAATACTTCCATGAGCAGCATGTTTTATCTTGAAGAGCCATTTTGATGATACCACATCTTTACTTTTTGGTCTGGGAACTATTTCCCATACATCATTCTTTATTATAGATTGGTATTCCTCTACCATGGCATCTGCCCATTCCTTCTTCTAGATGGCCTCTTCAAAACATGTGGGTTCTTCATCAAGTAGATTTCACATCAAAGCCGTGTAATTGGAGAATGCCTTTGGTCTCTTCACCTGTCTCGTGGTTCCTTCTGGAACACCATACTTCTCTCCATATTGAATAATCTATCTTGCCCAAGAAGGCTTTCTTTTATGGGAGAAGGTCATTTGAGGAGGTTCTTGAAATTCTGTTATATCATGATCTTCAGGAGTCTCCTCATCAGGGGAAGCTATGAATTCCCTTACAGGTTTTGTTTCCCTCACATATTTTGTCGTCCTGGGATTTACAGGTTCCTCTTCATATACCTCTTGAAGCTGGCATCTTCTCAATTTTTTAAGTGCAGCTTCTTCATCAAAGGTCACGTCCCTACTGATCTCAATATGGCGGTGACCAGGTATGTAGATTCTGAAGCCTTTGGATACCTCACAGTGTCCCACGAATATTCCCTTCCAGCTTGTTTCTTTTCTCTTTCGTTATATGGATAAACACTGGACAACCAAATATTTTGAGATGGCTTACCTATGGCTTCTTTCTGGTGAACATCTCTTCTGGTGTCTTGAGCCCAAGTGCACTATGGGGCAATCGGTTCTGCACATAAAAAACTGTCATTGCTGCTTCTGCCCATAAGCACATAGGAAGATCTTGATCTTCACAGCTTCCAGCATGGTTTTGCTACACCGTTTTGTTGGAAATCTTGATCCCAACATCTTTGCAAATATTCACGAATTCTTTTGAGGTATATTTTCCTCCATTATCTGACCTGAGTATCTTAATCTTCCTTACAGAAGGGTTCTCTTATCAAGGATTTGAATTCCTTGATCTTGTTGAATACTTCAAATATATCCAGGTCTTTTACGAGAATAATCATTAATGAATGATACATAGTATACATACCCATTATTGGAGGATGATGGCATTGGGCCACATACATATGAATGAATGAGTTCTAGGACTCCTTCTGTCTTGCTGTCCCTCTTCAGAAATGGGTTCTTAACATTCTTCCCTTGTGCATATCCATCACGTACGCCTTCATGGTCACCTTTGAGTTCTGGTAAACCTGTGACAGCTTTGCATATGTATGGTAGTGACTTGTAGTTGATGTGAGCTAATCTTCTAGAGTTCACATGGATTCTTCAATAGCGTGGGTCATGGCAGCTTCTGAGTGACCCACATTCTTCCTTTCCATTGATGATTGCTTCATTTATGATCTCTCCTTTAGCATGTTGCCTTCTGCAACCTTCACTATAGCTTCCTCATGTGACCTAGAGCAAGGTCAACAAAACAACTAGCAAGAATAATATCCTTCTGATAATATAAAGCAATAGCACGAACAATCATCACAGTAGCTCCTTTAGAGCTATCACTTATAATTTATCTGAAGCAAAGATTAAAGGTAAGGAATACAATACAAAATGAGGTCAACACTCTCA